>JBBPBR010000004.1:3987727-4002941 GCA_037974775.1 Cicer pinnatifidum
TAATAATAATAATAATAATAATAATAATAATAATAATAATAATAATAATAATAATAATAATAATAATAACAATAATAATAATAATAATAATAATAATAATAATAATAATAATAATAATAATAATAATAATAATAATAATAATAATAATAATAATAATAATAATAATAATAATAGAAGTAGTAGTAGTAGTGATATTAGTAGTAAAAATAATATTGTTTTCCTTCTATTCCTCAATTAGGTCAAACACTAAGAAAAGAATATGGAAACCCTAGTCACTACTACAAACCCTATTTCACAAACCCTTTATAAATAAAACCAAAAATCCTAGCCACCATCACCATCACCTCCTCTTTTTCGGCATCAAAAGCTTAAAACTTCTTTTCCTTGTGAACGACTTTGTAGGGGCTTATAGCTTTGTACTAGGAAGGAAAGCGGCCAAGGTAAGGGCTTTTCCCCACACAGATTATAGTTAGGCCGTTAGTTGAATAACATGAAATAAATAATCGCGATTACTTGTATTTTAAAAGAAATAAATGTAGACTAATAAAATTCAATAGTTGACTTTTATGTAGAAAAGTATGAAATTTTATGCGATATATGATCAAAAAGACTTAACTCTTATTATGTATATTGGTTAGAGTGTGAAATTGTATTGTTATATATGTGAAAGTATTTATTTTTATGGCCTATATGATATCAAATTGTTGTCTCTAGGTGTATGTGGTGAAAGTATAATTTTTATCATTATTTGTCTATGAATATGTGATAGTCATGATATGGATGTGTGTATGTGTTCTTAATGATGTGTGAATGAGTTGATGATTTTAAAAAGGTGATTTTTGAAGGCACGTGGCATAATTCTTAGTGGGCTATGTGGGTATATATCTATTGCATACTACATTTTCATGGCATGTCATATGCATCTTCGTGGAAGTTGCCTTAGTGGTAGGTGTGATTTTCTGTGTGGAAGTTGCCTTAGTGGCAGGTGTGATTTTCTGTGTGGAAGTTGCCTTAGTGGCATATGTGATTTTCAATGTGGAAGTTGCCTTAGTGGCAGATGTGATTTTCTGTTTGGAAGTTGCCTTAGTGGCATATATTATTTTCTGTGTGGATGTTGCCTTAGTTGCAGGTGTGATTTTTCTGTGTGGAAGTTGCCTTAGTGGCAGGTGTGATTTTCTGTGTGGAAGTTGCCTTAGTGGCAGGTTATATTCAGATCATGTAGTGTTACGAGCATTCATCATACATATGTTTTGAGATACAATTTATCGGTTTGTTGGAATATATCTATTTGATACTATATCTTCATGTCATGGCATATGCATCTTCGTGGAAGTTGCCTTAGTGGCAGGTGTATATCCGGATCAAGTAGTTCTAGGAGCATTCATCATGCATATGTTTTGATATACAAATTATTAGTTTGTTCATTTTTTTCTTTTAAATGGGAAGTTTTTACGTTTATGAGTTTTGTGTTATTCTTCTATATGTCTTGCTTTGGTTTGATGTGGATGATGGAAAAATATTGACCCTTACAACAACATTTTAGGTACTAGTGAGTTCGAGGAGATTCAAGAGTAGTTAGTGAGTATTAACGTATGGCGAACGCGGGATAAACATGAGTTTTTCTTTCAAGGCAATTTTGTAATAATGGAATTATGCAATATTTTTAAGCTCTTGTAATCTTTTGTCACAAATTGTTAAAATGTACTACAATTCTATGAATACTAAAGTTGTTCTCTTTTGACTAGAATAATCATCTTTATATTATTTTAGTTTTTGAATAAATATTTTCTTAATGATATTGAATAACATGATTGTTACTAATTATGTAAAACCAATAAATGTTAATTTTTCAAAAAAACAAAAGATTCATAAACTTTTCTAACAAATAAGTATTTTTTTAAGTAACGATATGGATTAAAAATCCGGGGCGTTACAGGTTTCCTCTTGGGTTTTCATGTCTTTCAAATGAATTTTCATCACCATTAACAAAGATCTCAATTGGTATTTCAGAAATCTTGTCCCAATCTTCATCCTCATATAACTCACCCATATCATCATCGTCATCATCTGAGTTAGCAACATAATCTTCATCTTCTTCACTCAGATAATCTTCACCATGGACTGCTTCAGATTCAGGTTCAATAGGTTCAGATTCTGGTTGATCTGGTTCAGTTTGAACTGGTTCATATTCTGATTTATCTTGTTCAGCTTGAACTGCTTCATATTCTGATTTATCTTGTTCAGTTTGAACTGCTTCAGATTCAGGTTGAACAGGTACATATTCAGATTCAGATTCTGCTTCAGATTGAAGTGGTTCAGAATCTGGTTGACCTGGTTCAGTTTCAGGATTATCTATACAGTGTTCCACAAAGACGTCAATTACGTTGAACCCTTTGACATCTTCAACAAACTTTAATACATCCTCGTCATTGTTGAGAGGTCTAAGTCCACGTGTAAATGAGTACTTCGGATGCTGGTACCACAAACGTTTAATACTCATATATCCTAAACTTTTGACCATTTTACTAATTTGCATGTGGGACGTTAAGTCTACATCCCAAGACCAATTTATCTCATCCACTTGGGCACAAACGTACATCTTCACTGGGTGGTTTACAAAACTACCCCCATGGTTAATTCTTAACTTAACTCTGTGGACTGAAGCTGGCCTACACAAAACAAACCATTGAATAAATCAAAGTTGGCCTACACTACACATTCACCACAAAATAATACAATAGAGCATATGGGCCACATTAATAAAAACGAAAGGACCACATTATTAAAAAGGCATAAAGGCATTGAGTTTTGTTAACAGCGTAGAGAAAAACTTTTGGCCCTAAAATCAAAGTTCAAATACAGAGTTTAATAATGTTAATAATAAAACAAAGCGAAAACCCTAAAATCACATACCTAGCACAAAACTTTGTATCTTCTTTCTTATGTGAAGATGGAGAGAACTCGAAATGACCTCCACTCGCCATTTTATAACTAATGAAAACGAAAGATGAACAACCGATCCAAAAGGACGAAAACGAAACGAAACTGACGAACACGAACAGAACTCAGTGTAGAGATGAACACGAACACGATTTCCTATCTTCTTTCCTATGTGAACATGAACACGAACAGAACTCAGAACTCAGTGTAGAGATGAACGAAACTGATGAACACGAACACAATTTGGGGCTTTTGACGAACACGAACACGATTTGGGGCTTTAGGGTTCAAAGATGTTCATACGATTTGGGGCTTTAGGTTCAAACATGTTCATATGATTTGGGGCTTTAGGGTTCTGCACATGTTTTTCACTTTATTTTAATTTAATTTAATTTTAACAATTTAATTATATTTTTAAAAATATTTCACTTATCAATATACTTGACAACCCCCAAATCTGAGCACAATTCATGAGAGTTGACAAGTAATAAAGAGGGAAAATGAGTTATTCATAGTTTTTCAAAAAAATATCTAGAGCAAAAGGCACCATATTTAATCATTAAAAAAGAATGAGATACTTTTAAGGATATTTTGGCTCTCATTATTTATAATATTGTTTTATCCCCAAACCTTTATAATTTTGTAGATTTTGTTGTCTTCAGTGTCTTCCTGGCTTTTAACAAAAAAAAAAATTAGTTATTGCGGTTTTTGTTGATGTATACTACTATATGTGTATGTGACACGAGAAGAAATGGAGAATTTATGTTGTCTTCTTGTGTTGTCTTCCAATGTTATATACTTGGTTCATGTCTTCCAGTGTTGTATACTTGGTTCATGTCTCACATGTTCAAGAAAATGTATTATGTTGGAGTTAAAAGTAATGGTGAATGGGCTTAGAGTCCTTATTGGGGACACAAATTCATGGTATCATAGTGAACAAGGGGTGAAAGAAGTAATGTGACATAGATTTTCCAAATGTACCTCTCATGGGAACCAAATGTTGTTTGACTATCCTATGTTGAAATCAGATGATAAGTCGCATAACGCTTTTGTTTTGCACAATAAGGGTATAATATACCCACCAATGTTGCAAATGATAAGTCGAGTTTGGAAAATGATAAAAAAAATGCTTAATTGCACTTTTGGTCCCCCTATTATAGGTGAAAATTGAAAGTAATCCCCCAATTTTGTTTGTCCCCAGTTTTAGTCCCCCAAACAGAATTGGAGGCCAAATCATGATGAGTTGTCATTTTTTTAATGACGTGTCAATAAAAAGGTGACGTGGCAAACGCTTACGTGGAATAAACTTATTATTATATTATTTCTGATTAAAAAATATATTTTTTATTTTTAAAAATCATTTTAATAATTGTGAATTTCCTTTCTCTAAGGAGTAACTCAATATTCGTTTGAATTTTTTCAATGTTGGGGTCAACTGAAAGTCTTGAAGGGTGAAACATCTTAAAAGATTATTGTAATATTGAATAAGTGTCATGAGGGCCCTTGTTTACACATTTACTGCCAAAAGGTTTAGGATCTTCCCATATTTATTAAAGAAACTCTCATGTTGTATAATTTTCATTTGATTGTTGATGTCTCTTAAACTTTTTAAATCAGGTTGCTTGAACTTTAAAAGCAAAGTTTTTCTTTTTTCCAATCCCATTATCCACTTAATTCAACACGTGAATAAGGTCCTTATCATTCACCAACAATCCTGAAAATTTATGCAAAATATCATTATATTTTAATTTTTTCATTTAGAGAAAGAAAAAATGTCATGAGATATGAATGAAACTATGTAGAATTATTGTTGTGAATATATATATATATATATATATATATATATATATATATATATATATATATATATATATATATATAATAATTTTGAATGAACGTACAATGTATTTTTTTTTTCTGGTGACCTATATGAATATTGTTATGATGAAATGATTTATTGGTTTGTCCAGTGAAACCCTCACAACGATGGCTCTATGGTTCTAAATGTGGTTCCGAGAGTCAATAATCTTATTTTAGAATATTGCCAACAACAATAGGTAAATTTTTTGGCGTGACAATACCCTCAACAGGATCAAACTCTAGGTGACATCTTCATGTTAATTAAATATGATGTACATCCAGAAGGCTAATCTTGAAACTAAACTTAAGTTTTGCTCAAACTCGGGTATAAGTTTTCACTCGTAAGTGTACGTCTTAGTAAAAGTATATGGTGTGAGATAAGCATAATTCAATAACTTCAACAATATGAAAAAAATAAATAAATATAGAAAAACTAAAAAATTTGCACAATTAATTATGTTAGATTTGACTCTCTAAAGTCCCCCCAGTAAAGTCGCGAGCTGTCTCGGCCTAAAATTTTGAATGTTTCTCGAATTCAATGGATTCGCCACTAAATTTTATTTTAAAATTGGGAAAACCCTTTAAAAACAGAGAAAAAAATGGTATTTGAAATTAAATTTTGAGTTTGGTAGTCAATTATACGTAAGAAAGATATTAAAACCCTCCGACATCTGTTAAAATAGGGTTACCTATAATTAATTGTGCAAAATTAATGTTAATTTATATAAATTTATTTATCCCTTTTTTAAATGCAAATATAATATATTTTTTAAAAATAATATAGACATAAAAGTGTATTTTAAATATAAAGAAAAAAATTATTATTATGTTTGACAAGAGTGCGATCTTGCTCCTATGTATCTCTCGTTGGATAGAGAATACGGATGTGTTTATTATTTTTAAAGAAAATTTGTTTTGTTGTTGATAAAAAGTTTTTTTGACGAAAAAAATAAGTTTGTTTGATTTGAATAATTATTTTGAAATGCAAGTTTTAGGACTATCAAGTTGTACAACTCATGTTTCAAAAACTCAAGGAGTAAAAAAATATCTCATCTAGTGAATCATTTTAAAAATATTTTATATTATTTTCGGTTTTAAAATTACGGTTAAAAAAAACACTAAATGATACAACTTGTATCTTAACAACTCATAAATTAAAAAGATGTCAGATCTAATTTAATCAAATTCAAAAGTTGATTTTGTATTTAAAAAATGAATTTTAGAACTATCAAATTGTAGAACTTATGTTTAGACAACTCATAAATTAAAAGGATATCAATATAGTTAATCTTTAATGAAAAAATTATTTATTTTTTCATAAGAGTTGATATTTATTAGAAATTGATTAAATTTAATATTTATTTTAAAAGTATAAAGGTTTGATTAAGATTAAAAAAAGTGTTGGACTTATTAAAAGAGAGAAAAAAAAATACCAAAAACTTGGCTACATAAAAAATACCAAACTTTTTTTGGTACAACTAATACAAATAACCCGGAAAAAAAAAAGGAAAGAGTAGTGGTGTAGTGATGGCGGCGGCATTGGCAATGGTAGTGGCGGCTCTCCACCTTTCTCTTTTTAATTTATTTTACTTCTTATTTGTTTTTCTTTTGATTTATATTGATTTTTCTATGACATTCTTGATTTTATTTATTTATTTTAGATTTATATTTTCTAAAATTGAAAATTTATTTATTTTAGATTTACATTTTCTAAAATTGAAAATTGAAGAAGTAGAAAAAAAATTTACAACACAAGATTTAAAGACCGTAAACATAGTTTTTTAGTGATATGTTTGTATTTATATAATATGTAATAGCAATAACAAAAATAAATTATACGTACAAAATATTAATATTAAAATATCTTTATATTTCTTTTTTTTTTCTTTAATGTGTTGTTTCTTTTCTACTCGTCACTCTATCTTTTATATTTATTTTTTATCTTGGATACAAAAAAACTCCTTTTTCTTTGGTGATTTTTGTTCTCAATTTATATGTTTAAATGATAAATATGTGTGTTCATGAGATAAGTTTGAGTTATGATTTTTTGATTGTTTTGTAGTATAAATCAAGCAATTTCATATAATTAAGGAAAAAAGTGACTTATCTTTTTGTTGACCGTATAAATAGTAAAAATAATAACCTTATTTGGTTAAAAATAATTAAATAGGGGAATGGGACAATGTTGCATGCATGAAGTTGTCTGAAATTGTTAGCAGATAAAAAATATAATGTAATGGAAATATATGTAAATATTGACTCAAAATTAGATCAGATTTATAAAACGATCATTTTAAACTTAATAATAATAATAATAATCATAGTAAAATTTTTATTAAACATATTATTACTTATTTTTAATTAATCGGACAAAACTGAGGTACTATATGCAGAAAAAATGATTACATATTATTGTTTACAATATAATGAATGGTTGAAGGGCTTATTTAAAGTACGAGATAATTATATTTATGTGTATGTTAGAGACCCATTTTGGGCTGGAATGTCAACTACGTTTGGGTTGGAATGTCAATTACATAGCGAATCGAGAAATATGAACTCGTTTTTTTACGGGTATGTAAACTCAAAAGACACTAAAGTTGCAAGTTTTCTTTAACTATGAAGTTATTTTATCTACTTTAATAGATTAAGTTCAGCATATCAAATTTTATAATGGAAATTGAAATTCCAAAAACATAATAGAGAAAAGAAAGAGCTATGAGAAATAATTTCAATACAAATTTTGAAACACATAGTCATTCATGTCAGAAAGAAGATTGTGCCATTTGGATAACACAAGATTTATTATTTTTGTCAATTAACTTTTGAAATTCCCCTATACCGAGGTATATTAAGCATATTTTCATTTAAACTACCATTAATATATCAATGATTATGTAGGTAACATACAAGAACTTTAAAAAAAACATTACTCTATGTTCCACAATAATTCTCATATTTGCACACTATTGTCAAAGAACCTCATTTTTAACTTCTAGTGCAATTTAAATTTCTTTTCTTCAAATGTGCCCTCTAATTAATACTATATACATGACTCCCAATTTATTATTTTTCTACTTTGAATTTATGATATTTGAAATGCATTAATAATTAATAAAAATAATTTGATAAAGATACTATTTTCTCTTCTTCATTTATCATATTTTTATAATAAGTGTAAAATAGTCAAATACAAAAATTATTTAGCAACAAATAGAGTAATTATGAAGTCTATAGCTACAATTTTGAAACCATAATTGAAAAAATGATAGAAATGATAAGCATAAAAAGCTTATTTGTAACCACTGTTATCAACTCAGTTTTTTTTTATTAATTTTCTTAACTTTTTCTCACTCCACAACACATATTTTATCCATAACCCTAAACGATAAACGCTTAATCCACAAAATAAATTTAATATTTTCAAAAGCATAGTTTTTCACGCCTCGCAAAAACTCTTAATTAACACATTCAAATAAGTCAATTATGAAGTGTTTTATTTTTTCAAAATAAATCTCCGAATTAGTCAATCCTAAATCACTCGAGCGGTGGAAAAATAAGCCGTCTAAAAAAGAGATCAAAACAAGTATAAATAGAATCTCTAATATGGATAAATCAATACATCATGCTTTTTCATTCTAATTTACAAGGCATAATTAAAAAAAATGAAAATTTGAATGTAAACCATGTGAATTACCAAGAAATAAAATTGAGAAAACATGGGAACAACAATTAAACCAAAGACTCTCAACAATTCAACTTTCTAAAATAGAAAAAGGAAAAATATGAAAGGATAAGTGAAAAGAAGGATCCCTTAGCTGTTTTTGATCAACTTGGCCAACTTGAGCTTGAAAATGACTACAAATTGCTTAATTATAACTTGAACACATGAATGTAAAGACTAATTACAAATTTGCTATACATGAAGCTTGAATACATGATTAAAAAATATATGATATTGTCACATGCATCAAGAACTCAACACTTACATGAGCATGGAAAATGAGCATGCACGAGTTGAAAAAAATCTTGAGAACATAAGATCATTCCATAGTATGTTAATTGGTTTAATATAATTAAGTGACATCAACTTACAATTTTATATTTAAGATGGAAGACAATGAGTCGTTACTTTAAAGAGTCTATGATCAAAGTTATAAAAGATGTTGATGATTGTAATCCATATTGCCAATAATATCCGATGGTTTGTCAAAAAATGATCGAAGAAAATGATTCAAGGTACAATCTACCTTATATATATATATTTTAATGTATTTTTTAATTTTCATTTCCATTGATATACACAATTGAATTTAATAAATGTGGACAGCTACTTGTTCACATCTTGGTAGTTATGTATCCTGAATTTAGATGTTTTCATCCCCAACGATTTAGATAAAACAATATTTGTTGAGATTCCTAATAAGGACGTTGATCCATAATTATTTCAAATTGTGTCGTTGCTTATGATTCATGGTCCATGTGATGCATAAAAATAAAAATTATCCTTGCATGCAAAACATAAAATGTACTAAGTATTTCTTGAAGAAAGTTGTGCCAACTTCAACTATTGATGCAAATGGATATCCAATCTATATAAGAATAGATGATAGAAAAATTATTTTAAAAAAAAGGGAGAACTATTTGCAGATAACAAGTTTGTGGTATCATACAATAGATATTAGCTCTTGAATATGTTAACATAGGAAATGATCGTCTTACAATAATATTCTATAGTAGTGTCGCCACATCCAATTAAGATGCATTATGATGTAGATATTTGTCATCATAGAAGATTTTTAGTTTTGATATTAATTACAGGGAACCGTTAGTTGAACGCTTGACATTTCAATTGGAAAAATAACAATGTGTTGTATTCGATAATAATGATCCAATTGATGAAGTGGTGAATAAACCAAAGAACTAAGTTTTTGGCATGGATGGAAGCTAATAAAAAATATCTGAAGTAGCAATATCAATCACCAAAAAATAGTTTGAATTGAATTGTAATCCCTTTTTAAATTTTTAAATCTTGCGTTTAATTTTAATTAACTCACGAACAATCTTGATTATAGTAAAATTAATCTCCAGAATGTTTGGAATTTGTTAGTTTAAATAAGACAAATTAGTTTATAAGCAATTGAAATGTGATTAGTGAGTGCAAGATAAATATAGAGAAAATATAAGGAGATCACACAAAGATGTATCATAGTTCACCAATGTGGGCTACGTCCAATCCTCACAATCTGTGAGATTTTCTGGTAATTTGTTCAACACCAGAACATTCTACTTTGCACTATCTTTATTGATCACACCTTGATCAATTACAACATTCAACTTTCAACCTTGAAAGGAATTTCTATAGTCACTTTTAGCCCAAAAAAGATTTTTACAACACACTCAATCTAACCTAAGAGATACAAAATGATGTGTATAATAAAAAAAAAGTGTTTGGGATCTAAGGTGTCTCATTTCTTGTTTAAGACTGATAAAAACAAAAACTCAAGAAAAGTGATCCACAAATATATTAAAGAGAACTGAAGTTTTTGTTATACAAAAAGAGCTGCAAAACTTAAGCTTGATTGCAAATGAAACTATTGCTTTAGTCTTCCTTTTATAAATAAAGAGAAGCTTGAGAACTCAAATAAAGTTGAATATATATGTTAAACACACTTGCCAAGTGTCCGATATGATTTAGTCGCATTAAACAAATGTTTGTATTACTGTCCATTTCGTTCTCGATCTACCAAAAATGTTATTGCCTTGAATTTGAAGTTAACATGAATAATTGTGAAAATGGCATGTCAAATGTAAGTTGACATTGTGCTTGATCAGAGGCAAACATAGCTTTATTTAGTGACAATGCTGGTACCATGTACCATTGTCCTTTTGTCCTTGTTTACAACTCATTAATTTTGAGATAAATCAAGAGATCAACGAAGAGGTTGTTTAGATCAATTGGGTCTCCGATTTGACTCATTTAAGTGTTCACTAATTCTGAGCAGCCCCATGTGCGAATTTGACATTTTTAACTTATAGTTGGACTTCCCAAACTGATGTGTTTTGACTTTGTCATTAATTAAGGAGAACCAAAATGTTCTTTTGAACATTCTCCAATCATTCTAACATTCCTTTTGAAGATTCTTCCAAAATGTTTGGACTTTACAAATTGTACTTTTGTCTTGATCGAGCATAATATGAAATCACAAATTATTGAAGGTGCTGAAAAACACAAGGAAATATGGTTGGTTTGAATTGTGTTTTGACATTTGAGAAAAATATTTTGATTGGTTAACAAAGAATATGTTCTTTATCAAATCATTTAACTTACTATTATTAAACAAGTTTAGTAAAATACATTTGAATCATAAAGAACTTAGATTAAAATAACATAGAAAGAGAGAGAAGGAACACCAAGATTTTTATACTAATTCATAACAGACTGTTGCTACATCTAGTCCTCCTCTTATAGGGAAATTTTGCCTCAATAAAGTCGTGGAATTAATCCACTATTTCACCAATAGCATACAAGTATTGTTTCATTTAGCTTTTCAGGCTTTGAGTATTCTTCTCTAGTCTCTCTAGGTTGTTACCATTAGAACCTTTATTCATATTTCTGGCGACCTACCATTGAAGTTCATAGGTATTGTGATACCTCTTCAGATGCCTCTTATGGATGAAAAACTTACTACCACTAACGAGCAGATTACCATCAGTTACAATTTGTGTCTGAATTGGCACAAAGTTTGTTTATGGGATTCTAAATTTCATTGAGAGAATATTACATTGGAAATCCTATGTCGACTCCAATGTATCAAACAACTTGAATAATTTACATCAATTCTAATAGCTCACTACTGAGAGAATTTTTCATTTATTCTTTTATTATGATTTATTTTCATGTGTTCTAAGCATTTATAGGTTTTCTTCTTAACACTTTGCCTTTTTCATTTTTCTCGTCTTGTTAATTGATTGATCGATTTCTTCTTAAATACCGAGAAAAGTGTTCCTTAAGACTATTACCGTTGGAGATCTTAAATCAACATTTAAGGCAAACAAGTCTTTAACTCATATTCATATATATCTTCATAATTGATTCCATGTATCTTCAATTAAGAAGACTGGTCTTAGAGGATGTCACTATTATAGAATGTCATGCACTTCTTTAGTCAGAGAAAAAGTCCATTATGATGATTAAAGGACATTGGAGCATAGACTTCTTATCATAGTGTAAAATTTATATTTAAGCGTTGACTTTTTATCATAGCAAAACGATCAAATGCTTGTCACACTTATCAGAGTTAGACGATCAAATATTTCACACAGTTATCCCATAGTAACAAAGCATTGTCATACTTATCATAGGTGGTCACTTGTTTGTTATTATTGTAAGAGGCATAGTAATCAAATGCTTGTTACACTTATTAGAGCCAAAACTAATTAAATCATTGCTTGCATTAACAAAACCACCATATGTACGTTTTAGAGCACATTCATTAGAGTAAAATACAACTTCAATAGCTTCTTCAAAATTAATATGAACTTGTTTACTAGATTCTCTTTTCTTTGTTCAAAATTAATATGAACTTGTTTACTAGATTCTCTTTTCTTTGTTCATAAGAGGATCTAGCTTGTATCAAAACATTGACTTAATCATAGGCTTTACTTAAAGCTTTCTTCTTTTGATTTTTGAGTCCGAGGGTTAAGTTGGTTTTTAGTTAGAGGAAGATAGTCATTGTAGCATTATTTTCTTTTGTCTTCAGAGTAACAATCATTGACTTGTATTTCTTTTGTCTTTATCGCTTTGACTCGAACTGTAGATTTCCAGATGCATATGCAATACTTCTTATCGTTGTATTATGACTTGATCTTTAATAAACATAATTACTTTTTTACTAGGTGATAATATTCTTATGTTAGAAACACTCATATTATTATCTCTATCTTTCTTATAATTTATACTACCTTAAAATAAATCATTATTAATATAAATCTTTATCTTCTAACTTAATTTGCACACTTTAACAAATATAGTTACAGGATAATTGTTCTTTACTTGTTTATTTTTGTTAATGTCAAAAGCAGGGATGGAAATAGGCTAGACCGTCCGTAGGGGCCTATGGCCTGGCCTACTTATAGCCTGACCTGGCCTGGCCTAGCCTATTTAATAAAAATGCTAGGTTCAGGCTGTTTTTAAAGCCTATTTATTTAAATAGGTCAGACTCAGGCTTATAAAAGAGCCTATTAGGCTTGACAGACCGACCTATATATATTTATTATTTATTAATATTATATTTTATTATAATATTAATAATATTATTTTCTATTTTAGATTATATCAATTAGGCAATCACTTAGTAATTATTCCATATTCAGTAGTCGTTCCATATTCGGTGACGGTTCTATATTTGGTAGTAGTTTTATATTCGGTAACCGTTCAATTAGTCCATCACTCAGTAATTGTTCCTTATTTGTTTAAAAGGTAATAATAGTTGTGTTTAAAAAGGCTTCCAGGCCAGACCAGACTATTAAAAAGGTCAGGCCAGACCGAAAAAAAAAACCTATGATAGGCCGTATGCCGAAAAAATAAATCGTAGGCCAGGCTCAGGCCTTTCAAAGCCTGGCCTGGCCTGGCCTATTCCCACCCCTAGTCAAAAGTAACTAGAAGATGGTAGCCAAAACCACTTTTGCACTAACAAGTATGACCAAATATTTCTTGATGGCTTTGCAGAAAATCAGATTATTTTTGCACGAAGGTGCATGCTTTGTGTTTGACTTCGTATCTTTAAATAAATCACTTAAAAAAATATGTTCATAGATAATATGATCAAAATCATAATTAACAATTTAATTAAACGTTTGATTATCTTTAAAATAATAATTAAGGATTTTGCCTCAACAATCTCATTTTTTTATGATGACAAACATATTAACTAGATTTTGAAATTTGTTTTTATATAAGCAAAGTTTTTTTGTTTGAAAGCTCCACCTAAATTTTACCATTAATTATCATATGCAGACAATAATTTTTGAACCAAAATATCATTTTCATTAATCCAAACATCATAATGATTTATACATATGGTTCAAAAAGAAAAGTAATAAATAGCATAACATTATGACAGAGAAGTACATAAGGATTTTTTCAAAAATATATCTCACAAAACTAAATCTAATTCTTCTCCTCCTTTGTCAAAACAAAAAGAAGTCGGAAGAAATAAACACAAAGCAAAATCATTATGATAATGATGGTGAAGAACCATCAGATGAGGAGGGAATGGAGGGCTTGGGCAGTTCTGGAAAGGAAGGAGGAGGATTAAGACCAAGCTTTGATGCAGTTTCATTGACGATCCAATCTCTTGAGATTGCATTCTCTTTATCCTGATAGATTTGTCTTGGATATTCCTCGATATTTGTCATTTTTTATAGACAAGCATCTTCATAAGCACTTTGTGAAGCTGGAATTTGTGTCTCATGAGAGGGAATAAAAGAAGTGCAAAAAGATTAAAAAGTAGCAAAAGTTGTATCAATATCGAACAACAATAGATTGAGTATTTTGTTGAGGAAAAGTAGGAGCAGATGAATCAAAAGCAAGACTAAAAAAATACTTGTTAATACCAAAAATAGAGGAAAAAATCACTTGAGGAGAGATGGAGATATTAGACATTTGTGAAACCCTTCCATGATTGATTTGACTAGATGATTGACCTTATAAGATAGGATTTTGTAGAGAGCTCATAGTGCGAGTTCCACAAACAGCTGAAATTTCCTTATAAAAAAGACTTGCTTTAGATTGATATAAAGCATAACCAAAAACGTTATGGGAAGTTTTTCATATTTAAGTTTTGAGCATTTGGGTTTAACACGTTTCTTTTTTATGATCTTTTTCTTTTTGCTAAGTCGTTAGTAGGCAAATGAGTTTCTTGTGATGGTGAAGTTTCATCCACAACTTGTGGAAAATAGGTTCTTTCTTCATGTGTGAGATGCTTTTGGAGGTAAATTTGGAGATTTTGAAAATAGATTTTTCACCCTTAAGAGGTTATTTGAAGTACTTAAAGACTTTGGTGAAGAACATGTCAAAGAAAATGAGGAGTCGTTTATAGTCACGGGTTGTGGAGGCTATCATGGTTTGGATTATGATACAAGACAAGTTTAACTTTTGGCTAGGGAGAATGTGATAGATGATCATGAGGTTGAGAGATAATCATAAAAGATTTTATCTAAAGATGATGAATCTGAAAAAGTAGAGCGATGAGGAGGAGAAGTTGATCTAGGTCGAGATGGTGTTTGAAATTTGAATTTGGTTGGTGCCTTTTTCCCATAAGTTTTTGTTCCAGTCATTGATGAGACTTTTTTAAGAGAAAACATTTGAATAAGAAATAGTGTTTTAAGAAGTTGAAAGAAAAAAAAAAAA
>JBBPBR010000004.1:4002951-4021412 GCA_037974775.1 Cicer pinnatifidum
TACTTTTTTTTTTATTTGTATATGAAATACATTTTCTTATTAATTGAAACTATTTATTTTTCTTACTCTTGCTTTTTGTTTTACAATTTTTATTACACAAACTTTTTTCTTTAAACATCTATTAACAATACTTTTTTTATTTATTTTTCTATCTTATTATTTCAAAAAAAATTATTACAAAAATTTAAGTTCACTTTTATTTTATATTTAAATTAAAATAATATATAATAATATTAATTAAAATATTTAAATTAATAATTTATGTTGTAATAAAATTAAATATAAATAAAATAGTAATTTATGAATTAAAGTTATTAAAAGTTAAACCATATGAGTAAAAAATGAATTGGTTTGTTCAAGATGATATGACATGATAAACCTTATTTAATGAACTCATGTTGAGTTCACGATTGTAGATCCAACCGTTGCCACAATGGAGTTGTGTCAAACTATCATAACGATTATGTTAGAAAGAAAGGAATGATATTTTTACAATGTAATAATAATAAATTTATTACCGTTATCTTTTTTATTAAGTTATAACCGCTAATTTTATTTTTTTTAATTTATGACCATTTATTTTTTTTTATGGTTAATTTGTATATGAAATACATTTTCTTATTAGTTAGAACAATTTTTTTTTTACTCTTACTTTTTCTTTCACAATGTTTATTAGACAAGTTTTTTTTATTTCAACTTCTATTAACAATATCTTTTACTTAAAGAAAAAATTTGTGTAACAAACATGATAAAAAAAAAAGTAAAAAAAACAATTGTTCCAATTAATAAGAAAATGTATTTTATATACAAATTAACGGTAAAATTGTTTGTACCCGACAACTTAGTACTACTCCAACATTGAATTAAATTAGAGCATCTCCAATGATGAACTTAATGAGTTCATTAAATAAGATTCATTGTGTCATATCATCTTGAAATAACTCATTCATGTTTTACGTTGAATTCAATATGAGTTCATTAAGAGCAGTAGCAAAACACGTCCGTGCGCCACATTAAGTAAAATTGAGTTTTTGGCGAGTTCATCTTGTGTCACGTTGTCATCACAGGTACGTCACAAACATACTTTGATAATTTAATAATAATAAATTTATAATCATTATTTTTTTTATTAATTTATAAATAATAATAAATTTATGACCATTATATTTTTTTTTATTAATTTATAATCGTTAGTTTTTATTTTTTATTTTTATTATTGTTATAAAAATTAAAGTACAATTTTATTTTAAATTTAAATAAAAATAATGTATTATAATAACAATTAAAATATTTAAATTAATATTTTAAGTTGTAATAAAATTAAATATAAATAAAATATTAATGTATAAATTAAAGTTGTGGGACCTAATAAAAAAAATTGACGATAATAAATTACTAAAAAAATATAACGATAATAAATTTATTATTATTATTAATAAATTAATAAAAAAAGGTAACAGTTATAAATTTATTATTATATATTAAATTATCAAAGTACTGTTCCTTACTTATCCGTGATGACAACCGACATCTTGACACAAATCCAACGGTAAACTCGCAAAAAACTCAATTTTACGTAACTTCTAGCAGAATAATGTATTTCGCTATCGTTTTATTAAATGATGGTTAAAAAAAATAAATAAAATAACAACAACTCCCATTTGAAAAAAATAAAATGGAGAAAAAAAATGAGGAATGTTTCAAAGAGAGAGAAAGAAAACATTTGATTTAACCGAAGGAGAACATTCTCTCTTACAACAAGAATATTTTGGTTATATTTTGCCTCAACAAATGTTTGGATTTTTTATGATATTTAATTTTTTTTAATAAAATCAAAACAATATTTTACTAGAGATTTTGTGAATCTGTCAACAAGTTGATTTTATATATTGACAAAAATTAATTCAACACTTTTTTTATTCACATGATTCCTAATAAAATGATGGTTAATTTCAATGTGTTTTGAACTTGAATACTTATTTAATTGCTCAAGTGTTATCACAGTAAATTAAAATGTTGAATAACTTACAAAGAAGTCTTCAACTTGATTTTTCAAAAACAATTTTGAATCACTTTGCATGAGATTCAAAAAATTTCACACATTTTTTCATTTGTTGAACCAAGAATAATATCATCAACATACACTTAAACTATCAATAAATCCGATTTATTAATCTTTGTAAAAAGTGTAGTCCAATATTTTCTATAAAATACCATATTTTTTTTTTTATCAAGAATGAAATCAACATTTCATACCATGCTCTATGAGCTTGCTTATGTCTATATATGGCTTTGGAGAGTTTAAAAATATGATTTGGTTTCTTTTTATCTTCAAAATCATGAGATTGATTAACATAAAATTCTTCTTTTAAAAATCCATTTAAAAAGTAACGTTTAACATCCATTTGAAAAACTTTAATAAGTTTATGAGATGCATATGCAAGAAGGATTCTTATTGCTTCTAACCTTGCAACTGAGGAAATATTTCATCATAGTAAATATCTTATTGTCAATTGTAACCTTGAGCAACAAGTTTGACTTTATTTCTAATTACCTTACCTTTTTCATCCAATTTGTTTTTGAATATCTATCTTGTACAAATGATAGTTTAAGTTTATGGATTTGGAACAAGAGTCCAAACTTGGTTTTTCTCAATTGATGAAGTTCTTCTTGATTTGCTTAACCATATGAGTCATCTTTGATAGATTTTGATTCTATTTGATAGATCATTGCAATGTTTTTGTTGTCATCTTTGAAAGAAACTCTTTTTCTAGATGTGTTTCCAATTATTTGATCTTGTAGATGATCCCATATAATTCCCCAACTTCATGGAGGTGTCTGAATAGGAGATTGATAATGAATCTCATCTTTCTCAAGAACAATATATTGATGTTGTTGAGATTGATCTTCTTCCTCATCATCAATCTTTTGTATGTCAAGATCAACAAATTCATCAAATAACACATGCATGCTTACTTCCACAATTTTTGTTATTAGATTATATATTCTATAACCTTTTGAATCAGTGAAGTAACTTAGAAAGATGAATTTATTTGATTTTGCATCAAACTTTCCTAAATTATCTTTGTCATTCAAAATATAACAATAACAACCAAAAATATGAAAGTATGAAATATTTGGATTTCTATTTTTCCACAATCCATATGGTATTTTGTTGAGAATTTTTCTTATTGAAACACGATTAAGAATGTAGCAAGAAATGTTGATTTCGTCAACCCAAAAATATTTCTCAACATTAAATTCTTCCAAAACAGTTGTTGCCATTTCTTGCAAAGTTCTATTCTTTCTTTCAACGATTCCATTTTGTAAAGGAGTTCTTGCACATTAAAGATTGTGAGAAATGCCATTTTCAATAAATAAGTTTTTAAAAGAATCATTTATAAATTCTCTTCTATGACCACTTCTTACATAAATGATATTTGAGTTTTTCTCGTTTTGAACTCGTTTACAAAAAGTTTGAAATGCTTCAAAAGATTTTTTTTTATATAATTTTTTTATAAAAATAACACCCATGTGAATCTTGAAAAATAATCAACAATTACAAAGTCATATTTCATTCCTCCCAAACTTTTAGTTTTGATAGAACCAAAGAGATCAATGTGAAGTAGTTCAAGAGGTTCTTGAGTTGACACATAGTCTTTTGAATAAAATCTAATCTTGACTTGTTTTCCTTTAACACACGCTTCACATGTTTTACCTTTGTCAAAACTAATCTTTGTTAATCCACAAACAAGTTCAAGTTTGGATAACATTGAGATAGTTTTCATGCTTAGATGGCCATCATGTTTATGTCATACCCATTTATCTTTATCAATGGAAATAAATCTTGATTCAATAGATAATTCTTCTAGATATATAGCACATAGAAAATTTTCTTTCTAGATCTAGAGAAAAGTTTTTTTCGAAAGATGTTTGCTTAACTTCACATATGTTTGGTTTAAAAATAATTTGAAAATCACTATCACATAACTGACTTACATTTAGTAGGTTATGTTTTAAACCTTAAACATATTGAACATCAGTTATTGTTGCAGAATTACCTTTACCTAAAATATATTTTTCTTTGATTTGTGCTTGATCATTATTTCCAAAAGTTACAAATCCTCCATTATTTACAAATCCTCTTTAAAGATGACTTTTATTTTTATTAAGATTGTAGTTCGTTTCAAAATGATCAATCTTTGTAAGGTAAATTTTTTTTTGTTCTTGGAGAATGTTCTACATGAGACCTAAATGTTCTTCCCTTTTTGGAAAACAATTTGTCTTGATTTTCATATTATCTTTATTGTGAACACATGTAGAATCAAGATGTCCAAGCTTGTTACAGTAAGAACATTTGGTTTTGTATTTTTTTTCTTCTCTTTTTGCAGCTACATAAAAGTTTTAATAAAGTTTTACTTTAAAGATTTGTCAAAATCAAGTTCAGCTTTTAAAAAAAATTCTACTAGTGATCCCATAATTTTTTAAAACGTTATAGTGGACTTTATAAAATTGCTAAATCATTTTTAAGATCTTTAACTTCTTTTTTGAGTAGAATGTTCTTCTTTTGAACTGCAGAATGTTTTGGAGACTTGTTCTTTGTGGTTTCATTTAAAGTCTTTTGTTATTCATACATTTTAAAGTGAGAGTCCTATAAGTTTTGGATGACTTTTCTGAATTCATCGTTCATAAATTGGGCTTTCTCTATTTTTTTCCTTTTACTTTTTGAAGTTGTTTTTTTTTCTTCTTTCATAAATCACATTTTTGAGTAAAAAAGTTTGAGTCATATAAAAGATTATCAATTTTTTTTTCTCCATTTTTCCACATAAAGGACAAAGGTTAGAAATTAATACCACATCATCTTCTGAATTTGCCATCAGGCACATGTTGACTTCTTCATCATCCTCATTGTTTGATTCTTCATAATCATCCCAGGTGGCTAACATATATTTCTTTTTGTAGGGAAACTTTCTTGGTGTTTTTTTATTTAGTGGACACTCGGCTTTGAAGGGCCCAACTTGTTACAACCATAGCAAGTGACTTGACTTTTGTCAACTTTATTTTTAGGAGATTCTTTTCTATTTGAAAAATTCATTTTGATTTGATCCCTTTTACAAGTACCTTTCTTATCATAAAAGATTTTTACAACCATAACATAAAATTCATTTCGATTTGACTTTTGTTACAACCATAGCAATAAAGAATTTTTACAAGTACCTTTCATATCATAAAATATTTTTACAACACACTCAATCTAACATAAGAGATACAAAATGATGTATATGATAAAAAGTTTCCGAGATCTACGGTTTATCAATTTTTGCTTTGATATTGATTAAAACAAGAACTTGGTAAAAGTGATCCACAAATATATTAAAGAGAGCTGGAGTTTTTGTTTAAGAGAAGAGCTTCAAAACTTAATCTTAAGTGTATAAGTGTAGATTGATTGCAAATGAAACTGTTGCCTTCATATTCTAATATATTCATTTTATAGATGAAGAGAAGCTTGAGAACTCACATAAAGTTGAATATAATTGTTAGACACACTTGCCAAATGTGAGATATGATTTAATCACATTAAACACATGTTTGTATTACTATCGAGAACGCTCTTGATCAACCTAGAACATTATTGCCTTGAATATGAAGGTAACGTGAATACGTGTGAGAATGGCCTATCAAATGTTAGTTGGTATTGTGCTTGATCAGAGGCATGCATAGTTTTTTGTAGTAAGAGTGCTAATATAGTGTATTGTTGTCCTTTTGTCATTGCTTATAGCTCGTCAATCTTGAGATTATTTGGAGAATGTTTTAATTGATTGGGCTTTCAATTTGAGTCGTTTAAGTGTTCATTAATTCTCAACAGCTCCATGTACGAATTTGATATTCTTAACTTACAGTTAGACTTCTCAAACTGATTTATTTTGATTTAATCTTTAATAAAGGATAACCATAATATTTTTTTGAACATTCTCCAATTATTTTGACATTCCTTTTAGATATTCTGCCAAAAACTTTGGAATTTACAAAGTGAATTTTTGTCTTGATAGAGCATAATTATGACAAAATCTTACTTGATTGCTTTGAAGATGATAGTGTTATTTTTGCATAAAGATGTATGCTTGTGTTTGATTTCTTATCTTTAAATAAATCACTAAAAACCACAAGTAAATAACAAATATGATTAGAATCATAATTAACAATATTATTAAATATTTGATTATCTTCAAAATAATAATTGTAATTAGATATTTTGCCTCAACAATATGCAGAGGTTAAAAATCTTTCTTACAAACCATTTTTCATTGAATTTTGTCTAGAAGGATTCTAATAAGGAGTGATGTCCTTGCATAAAAGAATTTACAATCGGAAGGGTTCCTTTTGCACCTCATACATCAGGTGATAATTTTATTGGAGGACATTTTGCTTAATTGTGTAAAAGGGCTTGAAAGTTTTGAAGATATTAAAATAGTAAACAATAGTGTGTATAAAGCATTTAAGTAGACATGCTTTCATAGGGGTTGCTAAATGATAACAAGGAATACACTGATGCAGCTGTAGAGTTAAGGAGTTGGCAAAAAAAAATTTATTTGAGAAAACTCTTTGCGAACTTATTGATGTAGGACATTGACAAGACCATAGTTTGTTTGGAACAAAATATGGGAGTATTTGGGCGATGAAATCTTGCATAAACAACGAGTAATTCTATAATTTTCAATATTTTAGACTTATTTATCATAATGCATATCTCGAATTGATAGAGGATGAGATTAAATTTTTTTGTTAGTATAGATTGAATAATAATAATAATAATAATAATAATAATAATAATAATAATAATAATAATAATAATAATAATAATAATAAGTTTGAGTGATTTTTCCACAATGTCTCAACCTGATATATCATTGAGCTCTCAAATCCATAATAAACTTATGTATGATGAGTTAAATTATGATAGAGAGATTTTGGCTGCAGAACATACCAAGCTAATATCTACTATGGCCGCTAACCAAAGGAAAATCTATAATAGGATCATTGAATTATATTGACGATACTAGATAGCCGTCATTTTTAGTTAACATAAAGGATCTGTCATACTTCCACGATAGAGCTATATTGGCCCTTAAGAATCATATTGTTCATGCTATCAATGAACATATGCTCTCAATGATGCCAAGTGAAGAAAAAACATATGAGTTTTTATGTTCCACACTTCACAAATCTAGATATTGATGTGTATACACCATAATTTTTTAATACAATTAATGTCTCTGATTTTCAAATCACGTGTTGAAGGTAAAGGTGAGAGTACTACTAATGTTGTATGGATTATGCTCACTCAAAAAAATGGGAAAATAGTTCTTGATAAAAAAGTTCTATAAAAAAGAAATATTAAAACTAAAGTTTATATATCTCGATTGTTGTTAACATTTTTTGAAACCGTAATACCTTTCAAATTTCGACGAAGACAATATATGTTAGTCATTTCTTTTGCAACAACTATCATTGAATACTATTCCACTACCTTAGCTATATGACAAAAATAATATTTGTACCCTATCTATATTTTCGTGGGTATCTATTTAATAGATATTTTGTGGGTTTTTAAGTATTTGCAAGTATTAGTAAATATCTATGGATATTATCTTTTAAATCAAAAATCAATTATGTATAATTTTTTTTTGTTTTAGCAACTATATAGATTTTTCCCCAATTTTGTAAATACAAACATATTTTACTAGTTTATTATCAATATTATCATAACAAAATAAATAGGCTTAATTGCACTTTTGGTCCCCCTATTATAGGTGAAAATTGAAAGTAGTCCCTCCATTTTGTTTGTCCCCAGTTTTAGTCCCCCAAACTAAATTTGAGGTCAAATCAGTATGAGGTGTCAATTTTTTTAATGACGTGTCAAGAAATAGTTGACGAGGCAGACGCTGACGTGGAATAAATTTATTATTATATTATTTTTGATTAAAAAATATAATTTTTATTTTTAAAAATCATTTTAATAATTGTTAAATATTTAAAAAATCTAATTAAATTCATTCTAATTAAAAAATCTAAATCCAACAAACTCGACGCCAACAAGCACCAACGCCTAAAGTTACCAAAATCAGATGGCAAGAACCCCAAATTCCCTACCAATTTATCAGCATTACCAACTCCACTCGTCGTTGCACTATCTCCCTTACTGTTATTATAGTTTTTGTTTACAAAAACTTCAGCCAAAGGAGTAATCCAAATCAAAGCGAAAAAAATAAGCAAGATTTGATTTGCATACAGGATCATACGGTTAAAAGAACCACAAGTTATCATTGACAAATTGCAACGAATCTGATCAGTTCCAAGCCAAAAAGAACGAGCACTTCTTGTAGCAGGAATGAACAAAAAACTAGCAAGACAACCCATCAATGCAGATATTAAAACCCTCCAAAACCCATCAACAGAAACCCCAAAATCAAAATCCAAAACCAAAGAAGCAACTTTAGGAACAAGAAGCAAACCTAAGAAAAGCCCCAAAACCCCAAAAACAACGCTTAATTGCTTCTCAGACCTCCTTGACGCAGATCTCTCAAATGCAAGCTTAGCAAGCAGCGTCCCCAATGAATAAAGACTCAAAATTGATAACAGAATCGGAACAAAAACCCCATTTGCCAACAACCCATTATTCTCTTCAGAATCCAAAAAATGATGAAGCAAAAGAGAGAAAAGGGCAACAAAGGAAACAGTGAAAACAATTTGGGTGATGATGGTGAAAATAGTGTTTTTCTTTTAATTTTATTTTAATAATTTTAATTAGATTTTTTAAAATATTTAACAATTATTAAAATGATTTTTAAAAATAAAAATTATATTTTTTAATCAAAAATGATATAATAATAAATTTATTCCACGTCAGCGTCTGCCACATCAGCTATTTCTTGACACGTCATTAAAAAAATGACACCTCATGCTGATTTGGCCTCAAATTCAGTTTGGGCCTTTGGGGGACTAAAACTGGGGACAAACAAAATGGAGGGACTACTTTCAATTTTCACCTATAATAGGGGGACCAAAAGTGCAATTAAGCCAAATAAATAAAATATATAATAAAATTTCATCATAAAAACTACTAATACATAAATAAAAAACATTATATGATATCAATTTTACTAGTTTATTATATTGTTACATTAAATCCTCTGTTGTGGATTTTATTCGCAAATATCAGCAAGTACGTATTCTTTTATCATCTCTAATTCAACTATTACACCAATTGTAGTCTATAAAGAAGTACTTTAAAATGTAAAATAGTTAAAAACTAAGTTTATCTATAAAGAAGTATTTTATCATGTTCATTTTATCTATTTGTTGCCCTTTATCATATTACACTTAAAAACTAAGCTTGCTATATTATTGTTTTATGTTTGCATATATATTTTATTTTATCACCGTGCATCTAGTTCTTTTTTTATTTTTTTATTTTTACAAATATGCAATGTTAATTTTGGTTATAATGAAATGAGAGATATTTATATGTATCTGATATAATATTTTTTATTAAGAATTTTTTATAAGTTGTATGGGTGTACATAAATATTTTTCCAAAAAAAATAACATTCTCTTGGTCTGAAAGACAGTTCTCACTTGTCAACAAAACGGGAAAAAGGTCTAATTCTGATCATTATAATTAAAGAAATCATATTTCATATCAATAGCATAATATCACAACAGACCCTTAAATTTTAACAGATTCATGTGCTAGTTGCTGCATTCATATTAGTAACTTGAAGTTCGCTACATTTTTTTAACCACCTCTGTTGTATTAATTTTATATTTTTCAACTTTGGCTTCTACTCCATCTTCTTCTGAAAAACTTCCATAAAATATCTTTTACAAGCCTTAACTGTCTGCAATCATAGAAACTAAATGAGCACATTTCAATTCATGGTATATGTTCAAGTATAATACCGAATTTTAATAAGATTGCTTAGCTTAAGAGTTAGTTCTCATTGACTGTGAAGATAACTTGTCTTCTTTAATCGATTAAGTTCAAGATGTTTATTTGTAAGCCGTAAATGGAAGTCCAAAAACATACAATAGAGAAAAGAAAGAGTATAACATATAGACTTAACAGTAACATATGGATAAGATTCAAAATTTGACTATGAGAAATACTTTTAATACAAATTTCAAAGACACCAAGTCATTCATGTCACAAACTAGAATTATAACACAGGGTTTGTTGTTCTTGTCAATTAACTTTTGAAATCTCCTCTTCCTAGCAGAAAAGTAGGTCTATTAAGCAGATTTTAATTTATAATATCATTAATTGATCAATGATTATGTAGGTAATCATACAAGAAATGTACTAAGTCAGAAGTCCATAACTAAAATATTGAAATCATAAGTAAAAAAGGACAGAAATGAAAAGATAAATAAAAATAAAGCCATGCTTACAACAATTCTGTAAGTCTCTTTATACTTGAAGGTAGTTGCAATGCTCTGATATTACTAATTTGAAAATTAGATAATTCTAGAACCATGTAGAATTCCCTGTAAGAATCTAGAAGTGTTTTAATTGTGGGAAGCTCCTAGAAGTCACTATTAATTAGGAAGCTCCTAGAAGTCACTATTAATTAGGAAGCTCCTAGAATGCGGTATTAATTAGGAAGCTCCTAGAATACGGTATTAATTAGGAAGCTCCTAGAAATATGTCTAGAGTTTTCTATTTGTACCTATAAATACCTACTTGTACTTGACATTAAGCATCAAGCAAATTGAGAGTTTTCTATTAGAAATACCTCTTTTCTCTAACAAAGTGGTATCTAGAGCTTGGTTGTGAGAGTTGAGAAATGGCGACTCGTGATTACACTACTTTTCACTTTCCTCTTCTAAAGAAAGAGAATTATGAAAAATGGTGCCTTCGTATGAAAGCATTGCTTGGCTCTCAAGGTGTATGGGAGATTGTTGAAAAAGGCTATGATGAGCCACAAGATGAAGAGTAGAGGTGGGAATAGGCCAGGCCAGGCCAGGCTTTGGAAGGCCTGAGCCTGGCCTACGATTTATTTTTTCGGCCTAAGCCTGGCCTACGGCCTATCATAGGCTTTTTTTCCGGCCTAAGCCTGACCTTTTTAATAGTTTGGCCTGGCCTGGAAGCCTTTTTAAAAGCCTTTTTAAACGAATCAATTATTACTTCTTAAACAAATAAGGAACAACTACTAAGTGATTGACTAATTGAACAATTACCGAATATAAAACGACTACCAAATATAGAACTACTACCGAATATGGAACGACTACTGAATATGGAATGCTGGGCCGACCTGTTAGGTCTAATAGGCTTTTTTATAAGCCTGAGCCTGACCTATTTAAATAAATAGGCTTTAAAAACAGCCTGAGCCTAGCCTTTTTATTAAATAGGCCAGGCCATAAGCCCCTACGGACGGCCTAGCCTATTCCCATCCCTAATGAAGAGGCATTGTCTCAAGTAGCGAAGGAGGCTTTGGCAAAAACAAGGAAGAAAGATCAACAAGCTCTTACTCTCATTCATCAATGTTTGGATGATTCTATGTTTGAGAAGGTTGCCGATGCTACAAATTCAACGGAAGCTTGGAAGATTTTGGAAAAATCACTCCAAGGCATTGACAAAGTGAAGAAGATAAGACTTCAATCTCTAAGGGGAGATTTCGAAGCTTTGAAGATGAAGGATACCGAATCAATTTCAGATTATTGCTCAAGGGTGAAGACAATTGTTAATCAAATGAAGAGATATGGAGACAAGATAGAAGATGTTCGTGTAGCAAAGAAAATTCTTCGTTCCTTGACTCCTAAATTTGATTATGTGGTATGTGTTATTGAGGAATCGAAAGATCTTGACTCAATGTCCATTGAGGAATTAGAAGGTTCATTGCAAGCTTAAGAAAAAATAATGAAGAAAAGGCAAGAGGAGCCATTAGAGCAAGTTCTCAAGATCAAAGCTTCGTTGAAGGATAACAGAGGCTTCAATAGTCAAAACGGACATGGACGTGAACAAGGAAGAGGACGAGGACGTGGTCGTGGCCAAGGAGGAAGAGGAAGAGGTTTCAACCGTGAATCAAACTACGAAGAAAGAAGTCACTCATCACCAAGAGTTCTTGGAAGAGGAAGAGGTTATGGCTATAATCAAAGTGAAAGGAGGTATGACAAATCTAAAGTTGAATGTTATAACTGTCATGAATTTGGTCATTTTTCTTGGGAATGTTGTAATGCTCCTAATCAAGAGGAAGAAGAGGCTAAGCTTATTGACGAAGATGAAGAGTCAACTTTGTTGCTAACACTTAAGGAAGAAGAGAGAGATGCTAATAGTTCATGGTACTTGGACAATGGTGCAAGTAACCGTATGTGTGGATGCAAAGAGAAATTTGTGGAGCTTAATGAAAAGATGAATGAAAATGTTTCCTTTGGAGATTCATCAAAAGTGAAAATTGAAGGAAAAGGTACTCTCTTCTAAAGATGGGAGCCATAAGTTGATTAGTGATGTATACTATGTTCCTAAATTAAAGAGTAATATTTTGAGTTTGGGTCAACTTCTTGAAAAAGGATATGAAATTCTCATGAAAAATAAATATCTTTGGCTTAGAGATCAAAATAACAATTTAATTGCTAAAGTTCTTATGTCAAAAAATAGAATGTTTATTTTGAACCTAAGAACTATTGAAGCAAAATGTTTGAAGATGAGTGTCCAAGATGAAGCATGGCGTTGGCATATGAGGTATGGCCACTTGAACTTTAGTGCACTTCAAATTATGGGAAAAAAGGGTATGGTGAAAGGGATGCCCTCAATCAATCATCCAAATCAATTGTGTGAAGGTTGTCTTCTTGGCAAGCAAGCTAGAAAAAGTTTCCCTAAAGAAGCCACATCAAGAGCAACTAAGCCACTGCAACTTGTGCATACTGACTTGTGTGGACCAATCAATCCATCTTCATTTGGTAAGAGTAAATATTTCATTCTCTTTATTGATGATTTTAGTAGAAAAACTTGGATTTATTTCTTAAAACAAAAATCAGAAGCTTTTGTTGCTTTCAAGAACTTCAAAGCTCTTGTAGAGAAAGAGAGCGGTCATGAAATCAAAGCTTTGAGATCTGATCGAGGAGGTGAATTCACTTCGAAGGAGTTTAATGAATTCTGTGCAACTCATGGAATTCGTCGTCCATTGACAGTTGCAAGATCTCCGCAACAAAATGGAGTGGCCGAGAGAAAGAACATAACTATTTTGAACATGGCAAGATGCATGCTAAAATCCAAAAGGATGCCAAAAGAGTTTTGGGCTGAAGCAGTTTCTTGTGCGGTCTATTTGGCAAATCGCTCTCCAACTTCAAATGTCAAAGACCAAACCCCGCTAGAAGTATGGAATGGAAGAACGCCTAGTGTTAATCATTTGCGCGTCTTTGGGAGCATAGCATATGCACATGTGCCACAACAAGAAAGATCCAAACTTGATGATCGAAGCATCAAATATGTCTTTGTTGGCTATGATCCACATTCTAAAGGTTACAAGTTGTACAACCCATGCAACAATAAGGTAATGGTGAGTCGTGATGTTGAATTTGATGAAGATGCTACATGGAATTGGGAGGATAAAAAAGAAACAAACTATAATTTCCTTCCATATTTTGAAGAAGATCAAGAGGCCACAACACCAGTTCAAGATGCAACTCCACCTTCTTCACCTCTGTCTTCACCTACTTCTCTAGATGAAAGTTCAAGCGAGAGACCAAATAAGATGAAATATATAGAAGACATTTATGAAAGGTCAACTGAAATTACTCTTGACCTTGAAGAGTTGTATTGTCTCTTGGCGGATAGTGAGCCATTAAATTATGGAGAAGCAATGAAAGATAAAAGGTGGAGACAAGCCATGGACGAGGAGATCAAATCAATTGTGAAGAACAACACTAGGGAATTAGCAACTCTTCCAAAAGGCCATGAAGCAATTGGAGTCAAATGGGTGTACAAGGCTAAAAAGAATGCTAATGGAGATATTGAAAAATACAAAGCAAGACTTGTTGCAAAAGGCTACAAACAAAAACATGGAGTTGACTATGAAGAAGTTTTTGCACCAGTTGCTCGCATGGACACTATTCGTTTGTTAATCTCTGTAGCAGCTCAAAATAAGTGGAAACTTTATCAACTTGATGTAAAATCGGCATTTCTAAATGGCTATCTTGAAGAAGAGGTCTATGTTGAGCAGCCAATGGGGTACGTGATTAAAGGACATGAAGATAAAGTTTTGAAATTAAGAAGAGCGCTGTATGGATTAAAGCAAGCACCAAGAGCATGGAATAGTCGCATCGACAAATACTTCCAAGATAATGGGTTTGCTCGTTGTCTCAATGAATATGCTCTTTATATTAAAATTTGTGATAATGGAGATATTTTGATTGTTTGTCTTTATGTGGATGACCTTATATTCACTGGGAACAATCCAAGTTTGTTTGAAGAGTTCAAAAAGGCCATGGCGCTTGAGTTCGAGATGACTGATATCGGGCTCATGTCATACTACTTAGGCCTAGAAGTAAAGCAATTGGAAAAAGGTATATTTATTTCTCAAGAAAACTATGCAAAGGAAGTTTTGAAGAAATTTAAAATGTTTGATTGCAATCCGGTGAACACACCAATGGAGAGCGGATTGAAGTTGTCAAAGTTTGAAGATGGACAAAAGGAGGACCCTTCTTTTTTCAAAAGCCTCGTTGGAAGCCTAAGATACTTAACATGTACAAGACCTGACACTCTATATGCGGTTGGAGTAGTGAGCCGTTTCATGGAAGCTCCTACTACTACACACATGAAAGTCACTAAGAGGATACTTCGTTACCTTAAAGGTACACTTGATTATGGACTATTTTACTCTTCTTCTAATGATTTTAAATTTTTTGGATTTTGTGATAGCGACTTTGCGAGAGATATTGATGATAGAAAGAGTACTAGTGACTTTATATTTTTCATGGGAGATTGTGCTTTTTCATGGAGCTCAAAGAAGCAACCTATTGTCACACTTTCAACATGTGAGTCAGAGTATGTAGCAGCAACATCTTGCACTTGTCATGCTATTTGGCTAAGGAGATTATTGGAGGAACTTCATATACCACAAAAGGAAGCTACTGATATTTATATAGACAACAAGTCGGCACAAGCACTTGCAAAGAATCCAGTGTTTCATGATCGTAGCAAGCACATAGACACAAGGTACCATTTCATTAGAGAATACATTGCCAAGAAAGAAGTTGAGCTTAAATATGTGAAGACTCAAGATCAAGTTGCAGACATTTTTACAAAGCCATTAAAATTTGAAGACTTTCAAAGGCTAAGAGCAAGACTTGGAATGAAGAAGAAAATTTCAAATTAAGGGGGAGCAATGTTATTACTAATTTGAAAATTAAATAATTCTAGAACAATGTAGAATTCCATGTAAGAATCTAGAAGTGTTTTAATTGTGGGAAGCTCCTAGAAGTCACTATTAATTAGGAAGCTCCTAAAATGCGGTATTAATTAGGAAGCTCCTAGAATACGGTATTAATTAGGAAGCTCCTAGAAATATGTCTAGAGTTTTCTATTTGTACCTATAAATACCTACTTGTACTTGACATTAAGCATGAAGCAAATTGAGAGTTTTCTATTAGAAATACCTCTTTTCTCTAACATGCTCCCGCCCATTAAAATGTTTCGACTAGTCTTGGGACATTTTATTGAATTTCGTAGAAAGCCTAAAAAAGGTGTTGAAATGTCATTAAGCAATATGTCACCTTTAACATGTTGCAAAAAGTAATGCAACATATCTTCCTAGTAGGTTGCCTACAACATAGACGGCTTCACCAATGACCTGTAAAAATCGCTTTAATCATAACCTTCGACATGCAAGGTAGTTTCAGACTAAAACTACACAAAATTGGACTGAAATCACTAATAATTGGCTAGTTACAGCAAAGTTAGTTTAAAAAAACAAGCAAAAATTGAGTTGACGCGGAATATCATTATCAAATCACATACAGAGACAGAGGGCATGCTACATGAAATAAACATTAATGAAATTATCTTAGAAGGGGTATAAGTTACTCAAACAACTTGCAACAATATACAACCAAGAACAACAATGTGCACTCTTATTAATCTCTATCTGCATGTTCCATTTATTTATGCTACATGTTGCATAAACTAACAAAGAGATTGATTATTGGTTTTGTGTTGCCAATTGCAGAACAAAGTCTTAGACCTATCAGGTGACTTGAAAATCTCAAGCAATGACAAGGAGTCCTGTTTTATTCACACAGTTTGTAAGATATTATATGATCATTCAACATTGTAAATCTCTGTCGCGTCCAGTTTGTCTGCGAAAAAGGAGTCGCCACCAATTTTATTTTTACTAAAGAAAAAATTGAATAAAACCTAAAATAATATTTTTGAATCAAAAATTTGGATTCGGGAATCGATTACGAGTAGGGAAGTATTATCACCCTACAACGTCCGTTAAAACGGTTACCCTATAATTAATTATATACAAACTATTTATTTATTTATTTATTTATTTTTACCCCAAAAAGAATAATAAAAAAAATTAAATTATTTACATTAATGAAAGAAAAAAAAAATATCTTTTTTATTAATTTGGTTTGACAAGGGGAAGACCTTGCTCCTACGTATCCCCAGGTGCAATAGGGAAATCAAAACACACGTAGTTCTTGGGTAGAAAATATTTGTGTGTTGACCGATTTTATTATTATTTTTATTTATATACGTATTAAAAAAATGTAATAATAATAATAATAATAATAATAATAATAATGATAAATATAATAATAAATATAATAATGTTTGTTTTAACTTAAAAAAGAAATTAATTTTTTTAAGAATTTCTTTTTCGTAATGTGGCGGTTTGTGAACGAGACAAATGGACACGACGATGAAATAATCTGTTAAATGATTTGTTCGTATGTTATCGGATCTGTCGCGACACAAATGCCACCAACAATTAAAAGTAAATAATATGATGTAGCGAGCGAGGATGAATTTTATCCGACGGCAACAACCATTAATTCTAATCTTAAGGGTAAAAACATTTATCCGTTATAATATTTTTTTATTTGATAAAAACGTATTATGAAATTTTTTATTAAATTACAATATGATAAAATTTGTTTTCTTAATTTATAGACATCAACTAGTTATATTTTTTATTTTTTTATATTACAAAGAAGACAATTTTTAGGATTAAACGATTTAAAAAATAAAATGAAAGCTTAACATATGGATTTATTTTTTATAAACAAAAAAAAATTAGAAAGAGAGAAAATATATCTATTAAAAAAAGATGTAAAAACAAAAAAAACTAATAAGCAGACTAGAGAAAAGAATAAAAAAATGGTACCTTACTAGACTGATTACTTCAAGATCAGATTCTCTCCTTCTTTTTTGCTAACTAATCTCTCTATTTTTTTTGTGCTCTCAGTTTGTGTTTTCAATTGTCCTCCCCTATTGTGCTCTTGTGGCAGCCTATTTATAGATTTTTTGGTATAGATTTCAAAAGACAAAAGAATAATTGTCAATTGATTACTATTAATCTATTTTTCGGTTTCTTTTCTTTTAATTGACCACAATTATACCGATTCTTATTGCCATTGATTCATTTCTTCGGTTTTCTTTTCTATTCAATTGATCACCATTATTCTGATTTTTATGACTAGCAATCAATTTCTTTTCTGTTTTTTTTTCATTTATTTTGATCATCATTGCATCGATTTTTATGACAATCAATTCATTTCTTTTCAGTTTCCTTTATTTTTATTTATTTATTTATTTATTTATTTTTTTTTTATATTTTAGAAAAGAGTCTGAACAAGAATTAGAGGCAAACAAGAACCGAAAACACTTGTGATTGTTTAAATCTTATATTCCTAATTATTTATTTTTATTTTTATATTTCTTCACATATATTTATATATTTATTATTATTGTCATTATTATTATTATTTCCTTTTTTAATAAAAAATAAAAAATAAAAAATAAATAAAAGTCGGACAAAATTAGGTGTCAACAACTGCCCCTCTTTACTTAGAATTTACTTGAGAATCAAAGTAAAAATAAGTAAAGATAACAACTCTAATTTTGTTCGAAAAAATAATTTTTTAGAAGAATGCGAGTCGTTTTCCCGACTTTAACATGCGAGTCGTTTTTTCGGCTTCGGGTGCAAGTCGTTTTCCCGACTTTAACATGGGGGTCGTTTTCTCGGCTTCAGGTGCGAGTCGTTTTCCCGGCTTCAACATGCGAGTCGTTTTCTCGGCTTCAGGTGCGAGTAGTTTTCCCGGCTTCAACATGCGGGTCGTTTTCTCGACTTCGGGTGCGAGTCATTTTCTCGGCTTCAGGTGCGAGTCGTTTTCCCGGTTTCAACATGCGGGTCATTTTCTCAGCTTTGGGTGCGAGTCGTTTTCCCGGCTTC
>JBBPBR010000004.1:4021456-4076951 GCA_037974775.1 Cicer pinnatifidum
CTTCAACGTGCGGGTCGTTTTCTCGGCTTTGGGTGCGAGTCGTTTTCCCGACTTCAACGTGCGGGTCGTTTTCTCGACTTTAAATTTATGAATGAGTGAATGAATGAATGAATGAGTATGTCGTTTTTTATCAATATTTTTATTGGACACGGCCATTCAAATCATGAATGAGAAAAAACACTTATACCTTTTTTCTTGAACGTGATATCTTTGATCTTTGTCCTCTTCTATTTTCCTTTTCTTTCGTTCTTTCCTCTTTTTTTTTTGAAGAAGAATTAATAGTGTGATCTGAAGTTATATCCGATTTCATTATATTGAGGTATGATAATGTTTTATTTTCCAATACATGATAATCATAAGTACATTCAAGAAAAAGAGTTAAATTATAAAGGTGACAACAGTATATATCAATATATTGAAAGAAAATATATATACATACGAGAAAACAAAAGAAATGGGTGGAAGACCCGACTTGGTTACTAGTAATTCAAAAGTAGATTGTACTAACTTCTCATGCCATAACATAATCCATATTGTTGGTCTTATCATTTCAAGTACATATTCTCTATCCTTGTTTTTGTCGTTAATTTTCTTCTTCTCTTGGGTCGCCCTTTTGGGTTTTCAACCCAACAAATATTTTTTGTGTACCCTAATTTTTGCTTAGGTTGCCTGATTTTCAACCTAGCGGGTTTTTTTTTTTTATTATTTTTTTTTACCCTTGTTTTTGCCTAGGTCGCCATTTCGGGTTTTCAATCTAGCGGGTATATTTTTTGTACCCTAATTTTATCTAGGTCACCTTTTCAGGTTTTCAACCTAGCGGATATTCATTATTTAAGCATAATACTTTTTTACGGCGTCTGAGTTTACAGGAAGAACTAAATCTTTTCCATCCATATTCGTAAGGATCAAACCTCCACCTGAAAAAGCTTTTTTCACAACGTATGGGCCCTCATAGTTAGGAGTCCATTTCCCGCGATAATCCTTTTGAATGAGCAAGATCTTTTTCAGTACCAGGTCTCCTTCTTGAAATTCTCGAGGACGTATTTTTTTCTCATATGCTTTTTTCAGTCTTTTCTGGTATAATTGCCCATGGCATAAGGCTGCCAACCTTTTTTCTTCAATCAAATTCAATTGATCAAAACGTGTTTGTATCCATTCTGATTCCTCTAGTTCGACTTTCATTAATACTCTCAGCAAATGGGATTTCTATTTCAACAGGCAGTACAACCTCCATCTCACATACCAGACAAAAAGGGGTTGCCCTAGTTGGAGTGCATATCGAGGTACGATACCCGTGTAGTGCAAACGACAACATCTCATGTCAATCTTTGTGTGTTATTACCATTTTCTGAATAACTTTTTTTATTTTATTTAATTTTTTTTATTTTTTTTTATGTTTTTATGTTACAATCTTCCTTCTACACAACCGTTTGATATTTTTCCGTAAAAGTTTGAAGATCAATTCACAAGTGGCAGTTAGTTGTGATATAAATCTTGAAATATAATTTAGTCTCCCAAGAAAACCGTGAATCTCTCTCTGTACTTTGGGGAGATATTTCCAAAACGGCTCGAACTTTATATGGGTCAACCTCTATTCTTTTTTGACTATCCAAATATTGTAACACTTTATCCAACCATACGTCTAGAGTGCATTTGAAGGGGTTAAGTTTTAGCTTGAACTTTTGGAATCTTTCAAAGAGTTTCTTTAGATCAATCACATGTTTTTCTTTTGTTTGTGACTTAGCAATCATGTCATCTACATAAACTCATATCTCTTTATGTATCAAGTCATATAATCAAGTTACCATAGCTCTTTGGTATGTTGTCCTAATATTCTTTCGACTAAAATACATTACCTTGTAACACAATGTTCCCTAAAGGGTGATGAAAGTTTTTTATCATATCCTCGGCTACCATCTTGATTTAATTGTATTCCGAGCAACCATCTTTAAAGGAGAAAAGGTGAATAGTGAGCCATATTGTCATCTAAAATATCGATGCGAGGTAACGGAAAATCATCTTTAGGGTTGGCTTTGTTAAGGTCGCTATAGTCGACACACGTTCGAACTTTGTCATCCTTTTTCAGCACCGGTGCAATATTGGCTATCCATTGGGGATAATTTTCCACAGCGAGGAACCCAACTCTAATTCTTTACTTCTTCCTTTATTTTTAATGACATATCAGACTTTATTCTCCTTAATTCTTGTTTAACCGAAGAAAAATCGGGTTTTAAGGGAAATTTATGCTCCACTATGCTAGTATCCAATCCATACATATCTTAATATGATGGAACAAAAATATCTTTCTATTTATGTAGAATTTCGATTAGTTCATTATATACTTCTTACTTTAAGGTAGTGTTGACTTTAATTTCCTTTCTATTTTCTTCTTTCCTTAGATTAATTACTTTTTTTGATTCCTTATGGAACATAATGTCTTGCCTTCCTTTTCTGACAATTTTAACGGTTCTTGGGGAAATTCATAAGCTTCTTCATTATCTTTTATTGTTTGATTAGTAAGATGGTCAAAATTATGTGGCAGAATTTCGGTACAATCATATGCGAATGAATTATTCTCAAAAATGGGAATTGGATCGAATACTATACGCAACGTGATTGTTTGCCAATTCTTAATTTTTGTTTTTGCATCGTATGGACGAACCTTATTAGCATCATCAATGGAAAAATCATCTTTAGCTACTGCAATATGAATCTTGTCTATCTTTCCTTTTTTTTTATGTGGCCAATCTTTGCTTGTCAACTTTGGTTGATTCGTAATCTAAATCCTATTTATCTCTATTCTCATGAAGTTTTATCAGTCCTTTGAGTCGTTCTTCATTCTTCCCCAAACCGTGTCATGGATGATGCCCCCAGCTTAACATGAATCTAACCACCATAATAGTTGTGTTTGATAGATGTAGTTCTATGTTGTCATCTCGACGTAAGCGTTGTCCACGATTTCTAGTGTTTGGAAGGCAATCTCCAAAGAGTTTACTCTATCGTCTCAACGTACGGTGTGGTGGAAAACTTACTCACCAACAAGTCTTCCTCTTCTGACACGGTTATCAATTGGTCATATTTCATATACTTTAGCTTTTGATGTAGGGTTGATGGCACCACACCAATAGAATGGATCCATGGTCTCCTCAATAAGCAGCTATAGGCGAGTACAATATCCATCAAATGTAACGTGATTTCAAAAGTGATCGGGCCTATTTGAATTGGGAGTTCAATTTATCCCATCATTTTTCTATACTCCCATCGAAAGTTTTAACAAGAACTCTTGATATCATATGATCGAGGCACATTGTTGATATGTGCAACGCTTTGTTATGGCCTATTTCTTTGACGCACAGTTCGTCATCTATGAAGGTTATGTGACTGTTAGTAGTAGTAATGTTTTTTATGATGCCTCCATATTTGTCACAAGTGATATCTTGAGTGATGTGGACTTCATTTAGTATTTTTTGTAATAGCTTCCTTTGGTACTCAGAATTCATCAGCAAATATATCAACAAAAATTTTGTGGGGCGATCTAGCTCGTAAATCAGATGATGAAGGCTAGTCAACCAAGCTCTTAAAACAAACGATGAGGGACAATCATCTCTGCTCTTAAATCAGAGGATGTGGGTTAATATCTCGTCTCTTAAATAATATGGTGTGGGTTAGTGTCTCAAATTTAAATTTAACCACTAAATATGAAATGTCATGAATGCATTTAATGAATGAACATTTTCCTTCATCTTGATCTTTTTATTTTTTATTTTTTTTCAATCAACTTTTTTTTCAATTTTTTTTTTTATTTCTTTCACCTCTTTACGGACATGATCCTTGATTCATGGATGAAAAATGTGCACCACTTCAAATAAGTGGTGGTGATTGTCCTTTTAATCTTTAAAGATATTTTTTCTTACATCATCGACTTGATCTTTAGTTGCCCCTACCTTACATGTAAAGACATCATACTAGTTTTGACCTCTTGACATTCACATAATTTGTGCCCCAACATATGATTATCATAAAATTGTATTTTGAAAAAGAAAAAAAAGATTTATAACACAAGAAAGTAGTGAATGATGGTTCAGACAATGATATTTAATGGGAAAATCTATGGTACAAAAAAAAAATATTGATAGAAAGAAAAAAAGTTAAGGTGGTCTCATATGGGTAAATGACCCAATTTATTAGTAGTTTTTCATAAAATAAATGTGCTAATAACTCATGCCACATTTTCAATCATGTTATTAACCTACTTTGGAAGATATGATTTCCTCCAATCTATACTCACAATCTTTCAGAATATGTTCAGCTTCGACTTTGATATGTGTATGTAAGTTATATTCTTTGATCATCCTTTTTTAGATTCTCAAAAAGTGATCTTCTTTCATTCTATATTTTTTTGTGTCCCTAATTTTTGCTTAGATTGCCCTTTCGGGTTTTCAACCTAACGAGCTTTTTTTTTCTAACTTTTGCCTAGGTCACTCTTTTGGGTGTTCAACTTACCAAGTCTTCATTAATTTTTGCATCCTAATTTTTGCCAAGGTCGCCCTTTCGGGTTTTCAACCAAACGAGTTTTTATTCATTTTTGTACCCATATTTTTGCCTAGGTTGCCATTTCAGATTTTCAACCTAGCGGGTATTTATTTTTATACCCTAATTTTTGCCTAGGTCGCCCTTTCAGGTTTTCAACCTAGCGGGTATTTATTATTATTCTTGCACCCTAATTTTTGCCTAGGTCGCCCTTTCGGGTTTTCAACCTAGCGGGTCTTTATTTAGATGTAATACTTCTTGAAGCATCAATGTTGCAAGTAGTAATAAGTCTTCTTGATCCATATTGGTGTGGATTAGAGCCACACTTGAATGTATTTTTTATGGTATTGGGGGTTCATATAGTTGGGAGTTCATTTATCTTGTCAGTCCTTTTAGATATGTGAAATATTCTTGAATGTTAATTCTTTCTTTTGAAGCTCTAAAGTTCATATGTTCTTCTTTAAAGATCTTTGAAATAATTGTCCTTGACATGAGGCAATCAACATTTCTCTTGAATTGAATTCAATCAGTCAACACATATCATTACTCTTGATAAGAGGTTTTTGTTTGAGTGGGTCACACTGCCTTTATTCTATATAATAAGAAATAAAAGGGGTGCCCCAGTTATAGGCTGATACTCATGGAGGGTATTCTATAGTTACGAGTTAATGTTTGGCACGAGAATTTTCCATATACTTTTCTTATACATTTGATAGTCGTGAATTTTATTCTTGTGAGTGACTGTTTTTCATCATGACTTACTTTGAATATTGAAGATAGAGTAGCTACAGTCAGCTAGTTGATTATATTATTGAGGGACATGATGGAAAATGACTTCAATATTTTTTTAGACATTTGTCTAATATGTATATACAAAATGATCATCTTCTTATTCCAACTTTTCCATTCTTGATTTAGTTGATTGAGGATTACATTCAAGCCTCATGTACGTTCAACATCTTCATTTTCAATTCGTAGGCGGCTAGAATATCCATGGCACAAACTTGAAATTCCCCACATGATTGACATATTCGAAACATATTCAGACAATGATTAAGATAAAACCACTTGTCTAAGGGGATTAACGTGACATTAATCTCATGTCCCAACATATCGAAGTCCATCCAAATAGTGGATTTTTGTATCGGTCTCACATTCCGTGGAATTTATAGCATGATTGAAATTATGTATGAGATTTTAGAAAACTTTATCATGAATGAACTACTTCCAAATATATTTGGTATATGGTTTAATGAAGAGAAAGAAAAATAATGTTTGGTAAGAGGTTGTGAAATATATGATGAGTGAGAATGGAAAAGGAAACAATACAAAATGCATTTATTGACATTCAAAATATTGAGGCACATCAATATGATCTATGTGTTAGGATCAAATTAAATAACATTAACAATCATGGGGAAACTTGTCCCTTGTATATATATGGGAGAACATAGTCAATAACTTCAAAGTTGTGTTTAGTCAAGGTTTTTTCTTCAATAGTCATAAAAAATTCAAAGAAGGTTTGCCATTTTTTAGATTGATGACATCAAATAATAATCGGTAGTGATGAAAGTTCAACATAGACGACCCAACTTCTAGAGATTTACTTGTGACGAAAGCCAATGAAGTATGTTCATGACTCAGAAGTAGGGGGTGTATGATGAATATGAATCTAATTAGTATCAGGTTCAAATCTTGTGGACAAGTGGCTTTAGATAGAGTATAACCAAAAAGTAGACTAAAAGGTGATAATTGTTAGACTTATGAAATTAAATGGGTAACAAATGAGTTTTTTGTGATAGTTTTTTTTTTTTTTCATGAAGGATCCCCATGATTTCAAGTATCGAGAGTTTGCAAGATTTCCAATCTTTTAGCCATATGAATCTTCATTTGGTTTAAATCATCTTTGTATGTCTTAATTCATCCATAATTTTAACTCGGGAACATATCCGATAAGGGTGTCACAATATTTTTTCTTTTTGCTTTTTTTTGTCTTTTGTTTTTTTTTTATTTTTTTGTTGAAGGAAAATGTTATGAGAATGTAAAAAAAAATGAATGAAATGATTATGCATTTAACTGAAACATTTTTCTAACTCCTAATATGCAATATTTTTTCTAAAAAAATGAGAAAAAAGAAAAATATGTTGTAAAATGAAGTAAAGGATGAAACATACATGATTATGTCCTACATGGTTCTTTTCTTATTTACATACATGATTATGTCCTACATGGTTCTTTTCTTATTTGATGATTTTTTATTGTGAACCTTTACTATGGGTGGCTCTATAGTTCTAAATTAGCTCCTAGAGCACACAACTCAATTCTAAAATATTAAACCAATTAATAGGTAAACTATTAAAATGACAATATTTTAGAAAAGGTCAACTCTAGGTGAGACTTTCATGACAACCAAACAGGATGTACATCCAGAAGATTATCATTACACAATCTCTAACTTATCTTAGGTTTGCACTCAACCCGGGTATAGAGCCCACTCATAAGTGTGTGAGTTGTGTTAGGGTGTATAGAAAATTACATAAAATAATAAATAAAAAATCATCATAATAAAATAAATTGAAGAAACACATATAATTATATTAATAATATAACAAAATAATAAAATAAAATAAAATAAAATAAAACAAAACAATAGGGGTAATATAAATAAAATAATAAATAATAAAATAACTATATATAATTAATTAAATTGGGCTTGACTCTCACAAGTCCCCAGTGGAGTCGCCAGCTGTCGCGTCCAGTTTGTCCGCGAAAAAGGAGCCGCCACCAATTTTATTTTTACTAAAGGAAAAATTGAATAAAACCTAAAATAATATTTTTGAACCAAAAATTTGGATTCGAGAATCGATTACGAATAGGAAAGTATTATCACCCTACAACGTCCGTTAAAACGGTTACCCTATAATTAATTATATACAAAATATTTATTTATTTATTTATTTTTACCCCAAAAAGAATAATAAAAAAAATTAAATTATTTACATTAATGAAAGAAAAAAAAATATTTTTTTTATTAATTTGGTTTGACAAGGGGAAGACCTTGCTCCTACGTATCCCCAGGTGCAATAGGGAAATCAAAACACACGTAGTTCTTGGGTAGAAAATATTTGTGTGTTAACCAATTTTATTATTATTTTTATCTATATACGTATTAAAAAAATGTAATAATAATAATAATAATGATAAATATAATAATAAATATAATAATGTTTGTTTTAACGTAAAAAAGAAATTAATTTTTTTAAGAATTTTTTTTTTCGTAATGTGGCGGTTTGTGAACGAGACAAATGGACACGACGATGAAATAATTTGTTAAATGATTTGTTCGTATGTTGTCGGATCTGTCGCGACACAAAGGCCACCAACAATTGAAAATAAATAATATGGTGTAGCGAGCGAGAATGAATTTCATCCAGCGGCAACAACCATTAATTCTAATCTTAAGGTTAAAAACATTTATCCGTTATAATTTTTATTTATTTGATAAAGACGTATTATAAATTTTTTTATTAAATTACAATATGATAAAATTTGTTTTCTTAATTTATAGACATCAACTAGTTATATTTTTTATTTTTTTATATTACAAAGAAGACAATTTTTAGGATTAAACGATTTAAAAAATAAAATGAAAGCTTAACATATGGGTTTATTTTTTATAAACAAAAAAAAAAATAGAAAGAGAAAAAATATATCTATTAAAAAAAAGATGTAAAAACAAAAAAAACTAATAAGCAAACTAGAGAAAAGAATAAGAAAATGATACTTACTAGACTGATTACTTCAAGATCAGATTCTCTCCTTCTCTTTTGCTAACTAATCTCTCTATTTTTTTGTGCTCTCAGTTTGTGTTTTTAATTGTCCTCCCTTATTGTGCTCTTGTGTCAGTCTATTTATAGATATTTTGGTGTAGATTTCAAAAGACAAAAGAATAATTGTCAATTAATTACTATTAATCTATTTTTCGATTTCTTTTCTTTTAATTGACCACAATTATACCGATTCTTATTGCCATTGATTCATTTCTTCGGTTTTCTTTTCTATTCAATTGATCACCATTATTCTGATTTTTATGACTAGCAATCAATTTCTTTTCTGTTTTTTTTTTTTCATTTATTTTGATCATTATTAAATCGATTTTTATAACAATCAATTTATTTCTTTTCAGTTTCCTTTATTTTTATTTATTTATTTATTTATTTTTATTATTATTTTTTTTATATTTTAGAAAAGAGTCTGAACAAGAATTAGAGGCAAACAAGAATCGAAAACATTTGTGATTGTTTAAATCTTATATTTCTAATTATTTATTTTTATTTTTATTTTTATATTTCTTCACATATATTTATATATTTATTATTTTTGTCATTATTATTATTATTTTCTTTTTTAATAAAAAATAAAAAATAAATAAAAGTCGGACAAAATTAGGTGTCAACAATCTCTTTGATTAATGTGAAGTGGACTATATATATATTATGGACCTACTACAATTGAAAATTTCAAACTCTTCTTGGCCAGGGACAATATAAAAACAACATACCTGAAATTGGAATGGAACTCTTCCTTCACTTACCACGAGTCATATTGTCACTTCGTCATTTACTTCTATGACAGGGATGTGAGCAATGTTGGACCAATGTTCTCCTCTCCGAATTCCATACCTTAAGTTTAACATATGGCATCGTCCAATTTTCAATATCTTAAGAGAAGGGAGTCCGTCTTTTGGCAATAACTCGAGTCTTCGACAATCTTCAAACTCCAGTGCTTCCAAAGAGGAAGGAAACCTCTCTGGCAAGGACTTAAGTTTTGGGCAATATAGAAATGCAAGTGATTTCAGAGAGGAAGGCAACATGTCTTCAGACAATAATTCAAGCCTTGAACAACATTTAAATGTAAGATTTTCTAGAGAGGAGAGGTGTTGAAGTCCATTTCCTTGTAAGGATTTTCTTTTAGAGATCTTATTTATTGTTAGAGACACAAGAGAAATGGGCAGCAACTGCTCTTTCAGCAAGGTGTTAACAATAAAGTCACCTCCAATATGCAGATCAGACAGAGCAGTAAGGTTTTGGATACACCATTCAGCCACAGGCGCTTTTATTCTCAGGGATTCAATATAAATTATTCGTAATTTGGGAGGGAGGCAAGCTCCTTCACAAAATGAGGATAAACTGTCAAGTGACAAGCTTTCAAGAGCAGTGAGGGTGTTCATCTGTTGAGGAAGTGATCTCAGTGCATCACAGTGAGAAACCGTAAGTGATTTGAGGGATGACTGGCAATGGGAAGAAATATCTGAAATAAAAAAGCACTGCAGATTCATACAGCCTTCAATGGAAAGGCTTTGGAGCACAGGGAAACCATTCAGTGAGAAGGAGGTAAGTGCATCACAGGAATCCACTAACACCAAAGTCACAAGTGATGTGTAACTGCACCATGTTTCAGGTGGCAGGAATGCTAAATTCTGACAGTTGCTAATACGTAGTGACTGCAAAGAAGTGGGTAGACCATCAGCCGGAAATGTAGTGAGAGATGGAAGATAATCGAGATCCAGGTTTTGAAGACAAGCTGTGTTCAGAAACATTTTAGGTATAGACATCATCGTCTGGAAGTTCCAAATTTTTAAATGCTGCAGAAGACATGCAGAATCACTTTCAATCAACGATGATTCAGTGGACCCAGGATGCAAATATAAAGATTTTACTGAGGAGAGCCAAGGCAAAGTGGCTGGTGTTATCAGCAGACTTCCACAACCAATCATTGTAACCTCTTCTATGGAAGAAAGATGACAAGGCAAATGTCCCCTCAGTTCAGAACATACATCTAACTTTAGAGTTTTAAGCCGAGGAAAAGGAAATTGACTTCCTTTATAGGGAACCCATTCCTTCCAATTACACATGTGAGAAAATTTTAGATTCTCGAGAGATGGAAATGGTTGGAATGGAGAATTAGAACCTCCAACTGACATGCCATAGAACTCTTGGCCGATTGTCTCCAATAGTGACATACATTCTATAGTTAGGTCCTTGAGAGAAGGTAGCTGCCCTAGTGGTGGAAGTGTAACGCAATACTCACAACAACTTATGCTCAAGTACACCATGTTAGAAAACGAAGAATCTCCCAACCAACATGGAAAGCTTGTCCCGCTATAGATGCCAATGCTCAATTTCTTTAAGTTTATTGATGGTTGCAACACATCAAGAACAACTTTATCTATTGGTGAATCTTTAGTTTGTTCATCCCAATATATCTCTAACTCCTCAAGGTGTTCTTTGCTCTTCAAGTTGGTACCACATGCCTCACTGACGTCAATGCCATTATGCAAGTTCTCGATGCAAAGTTTTCCCCGTAGATTAGGAAACTTTCCAAGCTCTCTCACACTTAACCCAACTTTTTGCTTGCCCACTACAAAAACAGTTAGAGTTTGAAGATTTTCCATTCCAATAATTTGCATTGGCAGCTTGTCTATGCGCGTCCAACTGATATCAAGATGGCGTAAATTAATTAACTTTCCAATATCTACCGGCAATTCAGTGAGCGCTGAGCACGATGATAAATTCAAGGTTTGCAAATAGTAAAGGTCACATGTTGTATCAGGCAAGCTTTTGATTGATGTATATGAGAGATCTAGATACCGCAACTGCATCAAGATACAAATTGAATGTGGTAGCTCTGTGAGGTTTCTATAATGTGATAAGGATAGCACACGCAACCGACTAAGTGTGGGTAGCAAATCACCAACCACCTTTCTAGATAAGTAATGTCCTCCAAGTTGAAGGTAAATAGGTAGGAAGCTTCGCAAACATCCAAAATCGTAGAAAATCTCAAACTTCTTGAAGATGTCATACTTTTCTTGGTTATATGACAAATGGTGGACATTTTCAGAGATGCCACCACTACGTTCAAGCCTGCAACAACTTTTCCCAGATACAAATATAGCTAGATCATTGAGAAGATCATGCATGACAAACTTTTCTCTATCAATACCAGATTTTTGAATAAAGGATCTCGATAATAATTCAACAAAGTAGTCATCACCTACTTCTTCTGCAGCTTTTTCGTCCTGGAAATGTTCAAGGAATCCTTCAGCCATCCACAACAAAATCAATTGCTTCCTATCAAAGTGATAACCCTTCGGAAAAATTGAGCAATAGGCAAAACAACTTTTCAAATGAGAGGGAAGATATTGATAACTTAGAAGCAAAGATGGCAAAATATTATCATCTGGTATGTTCCATATGTTGCTATTCAGAATTGAAATCCAATGCTTTGCATCTACCTTTGAACTCAGAACCCCTCCGAGTGTAATGACAGCAATTGGCAATCCTCCACACTTTCTAGCAACCTTCCTACCAATTGCTTCTATGTTTGGGTATTTATTTCCGCCATAATTTTCACTTCCAAATGCATGCTTGGAGAGTAAAGACCACCCGTCTTCATCTGACAGAGGTTCTAACCTACAAATAGGAAATGTATGCACAACCTCTGCAACTTTTTCTTGGCGCGTTGTAACAATTACCCTGCTACCACATTTTCCATTAAACAACGGAGCTACTAACTCATGCCACTCATTATAACCAACATTCCATAAACCATCCAACACAAACAAAAACCTCCTACATCTCAACTTAAGCTTCAACACAAGTCGAAGATAATCAACATCATTGCTTCCATAAGTTATCGAACACACACACGCAATTAGAGCTTTGATTACTTTCACAATATCAAAATCATGCGACACATAAACCCACGTTTTCAAATCAAAATGCTCATTAACTTCTTTATCATCATAAACAAGTCGAGCAAGTGTCGATTTACCAACACCTCCAACACCTAAAATAGCAATCACACCTAAGTTGTTACCATTACTACAGCTATTGCCATTACCTGACATCAACATATTAATCAATCTCTCTTTATCATCTTTTCTACCAACTATAACAGATTCATTTAACACTGAACTTGAACGCATTCTACAACGAGAAACCCTAACACTTCCAGATTGCAAACCAAGAACATCTATCCGTTGAACAAATCTTTGCAGTCTTAAACAAATCAACCTCATTCGGTAATTAAACTTGAAATCATAATCAGGTTGAGTATTCTCGACCTTGCATTTCAGGGAATCGTAACCGATTTCGTCAAACAAATCTTCCGCAACAGAGATTGCGTCATACAATTCGTTCAACCATTGCTTGATTTTGTGGTTGAAGAACTGCTTGTGGTCTGCGTCGAGAAGAACAGAGTAAAGAGTGAGTAGCGTTTTTTCTAAGACTGTGAGTTTTAAGACGTTTAAATTGCTGTATTTGACGTAATCGATTAAATCTGATGAAGCGAGTTTGTGCAATAATGATTCTACGGTTGCAGTGAGAAAAGCGCTTCCTAGCAATGATGTTGCGGCCATGTCTTAGTTTTGTGTATTGTTAAAGCAGAGAAGTAATGAAGGAAGTTTGGAAGTACGAAAAGAGTGAACCATACACAGCTTCTTACACAAGAATAGGGTTTGCCAAGTTTACTAAATACGAGTTTCTTGAAAAACAATTCAGTGTAAAATCTTTTAGCTGTTTTTTCTAGTCAAAACAAGTCAAAGTGTTAAATATATCTCAAGTAGCATGGTATTTATATTTATAATTTAATATGATAGTTTAAATAAATTTACACGAAAATATATTATTTTTATTTTATTTTGAAAGTGTATTTGAATGGTTATTTTTGTAAAAAAAATATCATATTTTTTAAACGAAAGTATAAGATTTTTGTTAGCGGTGAGTATAATTTAAGAAGAATATGTCCTAGGTTTTAAATTTAATTGTTTTGGGTTAATAAAAAAATGATTTATTAATAATTATTTTAAAAATAATTGTTTTTATTTTTAAAATTATTAATAATTTAATTGTAATTAATATTATTTAAAAATATTTTTAATTTTTGTCAAAAAATAGATAGAAATTAAAATAAGATTGTTTAATTTATCGTATGAATTAGTAGATTTGAAGTAAGATTTTAATGATTTTAAATTTTTGAAAAAAATTTAAGAAATAAAAAAGTTGATTGAATAATTAATATTATTCTGTAATATATGAATATACAAGGAGAATAATGACTTCTAAATCTTCAAACAAAATTTCTCAATTAAATTTATAAGAATAACTATATTTTTATAAGTTTCAATATTTTACATCTTATTTTAATTTAAATGATATAACTTTTAATATTGACAAAATTGAAAATATTCTATGAGCCAAATCAATCCAATGTTGTGCGACTCAAGTATTTTATTATATGGACAATTGTTAAACTACAATCAATACAAAATTGAACCTGCATAATCAAGCACCAATAACAATTAAATGAAAACCAAACATCACTACTAAATTATCAATGATAAAGACACCTTGCTTTTATATTTAACCTTGTCAATTGGCTCTCTAAATGATGACACAATGTGTTGTTAGTTATGATATGCTAAAAGAAGGTAGGGGAAATAAGTGTTAGCTGTGAAATTTGGAAACAAGGATAAGAAAGGAACCAACATGTGCATGATGAAGATCTAGCTCAATGTGCTTCCTAAGTAAGGGAAAAATTGATATTAATAAAGGAATCAAGTAAATAAGAATCTCCAATGTCATAGCGCACTTTGAAAGTAAGCTATAATGAACGCCACTAAACTGATTTGTCAAAAATATAGGTTATGTATTATCTTGAAACTTACGAGCAACAAATATGATTAAATTTAATCCATTTGTTGTCTAAGTTTTAATTACATACTAGGAGGCAAATCAATCCTATTATGTTGTAAAAATAGTAAATTGTTGCACACACACTAATATATGTGTGTATCTTATAAGAAAAACAAATCTTATTAACAATTACACTATTAGTGCAAAGTTGAGAAACATATAATTCATGTTGGTATGCTTGACTCGTTAAAAAATAGAAGATGATAAAGTGAATTGACATGTTGGATCAATATTTAAATCTCTCTTTTTTCGATTTTTATTTTTCAAGACATGATTATTTTTTCTCCAACCATTAGCACAACTTCTTGCTACAATCTAGTTTTTTTCTTAAGTGATGATTGATGGATTATGTTGAATTTTAATAGATTAACTCTAAAGTTTGTTTTACGACAATAACTCACTTAAAAATCTATAAATATTCAATTTATTTTAATTATGTTATCGACAAGTCAAACTACTAACCGACCAACCAGACAAGGAGCAGATGAGTGGAAATTTCAATCCACTTATCTAAGTTGCTCTCTCCTCCTCTATTTTAGATGAATTAACATGATGCAGATCAAAATGGAGTTGACTTATTTTGCCACTTCTAATTTATTTTTGGATTAAATTTATGTGCATACCAAAGACCATGTTGGATGCCAAGGTATATGTGATTAAATTTAATGTAACAAATAATTTTGATTAAATTTTATGTTAGGGCTAACGTCGACACAATCTTCTAAAACCATATTCAATTCAAAGTTTTAACTCAGTTTGATGAAGTTTATGACTTAGTTCGAATTAGTCATAAACGAATTTGGTAGGTCAGTTGTCCAAGTTATGCTATAAGCTACTGAAAGTACCTAACAACAGTTATGAGTGTTCATATTCAAACCACTAACCAATAAAAATCATATAAAATTGATTTGACTTTAACAAAAACTCATTAATTCAACCATTTTATTCAACAACAACGGCATAATACAACATGGCATTTGCTTCAAAGATACTAAGATGTAGGAATATCCTTGTTGACATTTGCCGATTACAATATCATTCAAAGTTAGTTTTCTTCCCATGCTTGTCTTCTAACTCTCACCCGTTCACCATTAAAGTGAATGTACTTCCATTTAAGCCCATATCGTTTTATTACCGATTTTCGTTTCTCTTCTTGGCCTAGTTTTCTAAAGGCATTTGTCACTTTCTTGACCGTATCTTCATCAGGTTTTATCCGCAACTCCTCCATGTCGGCAAATATCTGAACTTACAAATTAGATAGAATGTCAATGAATTGAAAATAAATCCAGTATTGGTAAACATGAGGAAAGTTAGGAATACTCTCTTTCCAATACTCACTCTAACACCCTACACCCTACACCCTACACCCTATCTTATTCTGTGAAATCAATGTGGGTCTCACCACTTTATGTGGGACCCAATTCTAAAGTATAAGATTCACATTGATTTTATCAAATAAGACAGTGAGTGATAGAGTCAATGCTGCAAAGAGAATTTTCCTGGCAGTCATATGCTGAACATAAATCATGTTAAGGTGAAGTGTGGTGAGTGGATCCAGATCCCATGCAATTATTAGGGGTTTATGTATCTGCCTCAACCATGCAATCCAGACCATCAAATCAAGATTGACAGGCTCAATTTCATTTTTGTATATCAGATTCAAAATTCTAAGTTGAAACTTAGCCATCAGATCTTTGATCAGACCGTCTAAATTGCTTGACTGCATATTTTCCAACCAACTGCAAGGAATCTAAATCCGTAGTGTCTAAAATTCATATAAAAAAAAAAGATACCTCTACAATCTTTTCTGACAGATTATGATGATCATACAATGAAATCATCCTAGAAAAAAGTCTCTTTGAGACAGAGCGCATGTGGGCATGAATAATCATATTCCATAAGGATTCTGCCTCATCTATCCTTTGGTCCATATCAAACGCCAGAAGAAGGGTGTCATATGTTCCCATTGTTGCTCCTTGTCCTTTGCTCAACATCCATTTGGCTAACTGAAAGTATCAAGGATTTGAAAAAAGTTAGATTCTGACCATTCCTCACAATTAACCAAGGTCATAAAGCAAAAGTGCTAATCACAGAAGACCATAAATTCATGATTTTCATACATACATCTGTGCTTAATTTGCCTATTCCAAGATGTATTGATAAATGTAGACAAAGTCAAAACTCATGCATATTTATGATATAGACACAACCTTGATAGCATTCTCGAGAAGGATTAAATTAAACAATGTTCATATTGATGGATAAAGTCATAAAACAGTATTATGAAAGAAAGCATGTTGAAGTGAGAAATATAAATATATAAGTAACTTGAGTGCAAACTTGAGCTACAAAAGCCAAAGGAACATTTGGATGAGCTACAGATCATTCATCATTTATTATGTATTACCTCCAACTATATATGTTAAAAATAAAACATGATTGAGCAATTTCAGTGTCAGTTAATACTCATTCCTTTGCTAAAAGTTCTAGCAACAAACGATCATTCATTTTATGAGCAGGTAATTTGAAAGCCCCAGGCATGAAGTTCCATGATGTGTTATGGAAACAAAAAATATTGGTCATAAAACAAACTGAACATCCTTAGCTGTCAAATATTCTCTTGAAATAAATAAGTCAATGAAAGTGTTGTTCAGCTTTAAGATACACAACAATTCTATAAAAATAGTGGGCGACCGTACTTGAATTACACGAACCCACTGACCCCTTTTCCTTAAGATATTTAAAGCCTTAGCCGCTGCAACCAACGGAAACTCTGTTTCCCAAGCCGTCCATTTGTCTAATGCCCCATAAACACTCTCTTTCTCATTAGGGAGTTCACAGATCTGCCATTAAAAGATTCACAATTCACAAACCAAAATCAACACAACATAGCAGGATCAACAAGTAAAAACAAAACAATACAACAGAAATCAACATCATTCTCCTGATAAGGGTTGGATTGCACATATTGAACTATTGTGATTTTCTTGTATATGAGTCCAGGAAAATTTCTTCCAGAAATAAAGAAACAAAGCTAATTTACTGGATAATACATCTGCTTTTACGTTACAGCATTCGAGCATATGTAGCAGCTCTCATATATTCAAGAAAGGAAATAACGGAAACAAACAATGCAAATAAGAAACCAACTAAATAATTTTAATAACAGCATGACAGTGTAGCACATAACATCATGGCAACTATTAGAATGCATCCTAAAATCCTGCAACCAGCTGGTTGATTAAGTCGATCTTCCTCCCCTACAAATTCCTCTCCCTCAAGTCCTTAGTCTCCTCATCCATCTAATTCATCAGCTTTATCGATACATTCTTCTACTCATGAATCTCCTCCTCCTCCACCTATAACTTCTTCCAAAATATCCATTCATATTATGCAGACCACATCTAAATCTGATATAGTCAAACTGCATCTTCATCGTACACTGTTATTTTGCTCCATCGGAACCTACCTCTATCAACCAAGCCTTAATCATTTCCAACTGTAATGCAGCTATGCAATATGAATTTAACGCTTCAATAGCTAACAATATATGGAATTTATGCGGCTTTACCTGCTAAAAGATTTACCATTGGTCGCAAATGGGTTTTTAAGGTCAGAAAATGCAGATGGATCCATAAACAATGTACAAAGCCAGGTGGGTTGCAAAGGGTTTTAATCAAATTCCAGGTTGGGATATCTTTGAGACTTTCTTTCCTGCAGTTTAACAGTTTCTGTTCAGATTTCACTCTATTTCTCTCGCCTTCCACCAGCCTATTCATCGCATTGATGACTGATGATAATATTGCTTTCTTGAGGGTCTAAAAGTATCATTCACAAGACTTTTGATCCCAAAAATAAACAGTCGATATGCAAATCAAATAAAGTGATTCATGGCCTCCTACAGGCTCCACATGCTCGTTATAAAAGACTCTCCAAAGTTGTAGACACTCTAGTCAAATTATAATCTCCTAACTGTCTATTAGATGGCTTAGTCAAATTAAAGATTGAGAACAAAAAAGAAAAAGTGAATGGATAGGTGAACATACAGTTCTGACAAGAGTGAGTGCTTTTTGGCCAGACTGAGCTGAATTTCTTCTTTTCCACAAGTGGTGTTCTACCTTACCCTTTATTTTATTCCCTTTTCTGCATTTAACATAAAACAGATTATTCACGCAACGAAACACACATTTGAAGATGAAGAACATAACAAAATTACAGAAAAGAAAATGAATCGAAACCTACTTATCCTTCTCAACAGGACCACCAACATTTGGACTTGATTTCGATTGGACAAATCTGCAGGAGGTACAACTTGTCTGCGATTAAAAACAGAATATTTTAATTTTCTAAGCTAAGTAAAAATATGAAATTCAATTATATATTATTGTCTGAAGCAATTGATATACCTTGCGAGAGATAGTAATTGAGGTTGTCAAGAATTTATTCCCCGACAGAAAAACTCTTGGGGCATCTGACATAGTCTGTGTCTTAAAAAAAGATAACAATGATATGAACTGTATTTTATCCTGCAATTGCAATCACTTTTTTTTATCTAATAATGAAGAAACATTACCAAACATGTCCTTGATAGGAGTAGTGGGGAAACACTTGAACTCTCAACTATTATGGGCATTGCGCTTTTCAAATTTGGAGAAAGGGGTTGCTGTTTGTGTCTGCAAATTGGTTACGTTTTTACTTTTTATTAAAGGGGGCAAAAAAAACCTTATAACAAAAAGGCCTATTAAAAGAAAGCCCAATGTAAAAAACCCCACAAAATTTTATGGGCTTAGAGGTCTGTAGGCCAAATTTTTTTTTTTTTAAAATCAATTATTTTTATGAAATATTTCAGTTTTTTTTTTCTTTTCGATTTTTATGGTATTCTCATATAAAGTTTAATAAAGCATAACATATATGATATGACAACAACTACTCCATACAAGTTTATGAGTTTTCACTAGACAAAATAGTATATTTTAGTGTTTACGAGGGGAATGATACAAGCAAATAAATTCACCATCACTAGTTGATTTATGGATTCTCATACCATAATACTATGTCAGCAAAGCAATGACTAAAAACATAACAAACATTCAAAGGTATATGCGGACAAACAATTTCAAAAATATAACAAATAATCATGCAAACGTCTATTACAAAGAGCAAGAGCCAATAAGCTTTGTAGACACAACTAACAAGTAAGTTCCTATGACTCCATACTATAATTTAAAAGGAAGTTCATATGCATTTAAACAAATAAGATACAATTAAAGAGTCTCATAGATGATCAGTTTGAATAAATGCATCTAAACACAAATCAACATACAATTAATAAAATTTTAATGATATGCATAAATAGTCTCAGCTCTTAAACTAAAACAATCTTATGTGTTAATAATCAAATGTTCTTCCAAACATGCAATTAACCATTAATATAAAATAAACAACAATTACCAAATGTGAGATTTTAATTTCATTAACATTACCAAAAAATGCCCGACAATAGTTGAGCAACCCAAAAAAACACGTTTTTTACAAATGCCAATAGCACAATGAGTAACAAAGGAATCCATACAGCCAGATTACCAAAATGGTTCTCTCTTTAAAACCAATCAGGATCATTTAATCCTGATTATCAAAAGGCTAATGCACATGATCTTAGGGAAACTATTATTGGCAATAATTTATTGCTTATGGGTACCAAATCAGGATACTAGTGTTCACTATAGAATGATGAAGGATACCACAGAGTCATGAAAATGACATTGTTATTGGATAAACAATTATAACATAAACACTTCTAACATAAATATGTATGTATTAACTATTTTTATAAGACAAAGTAAAATAAGAGTTAAACTACATACTAGTTTCAAAAATTATCATGGATAACTTATCAAAATTAATTCAAAACAACTTATGAACATATTTTTATAAATTTTCCTAAACAAAATCACTAATGGTTAAGTTCAATTAAGCCAATCAAACAAGCGCTATATGAGTTTATGATACACAAGTTAGATATTTTTTTTCCTTAAAAAAGAGAATGTACTATATGAATTTGTATGGGCCTAAGGCCCAAACTTGCATATGAAACATTTGCCCAGCCCAACAGTCCTTACAGGCTACAGCTAGGGCACAGAACAAGGGGGACAAGGATATAATAGAATCATCCCAAAATTTCATTTGTACCCACATTCATAGCGACAATTACAACCCTACATTCAAATAATTCAACTATTATTATAGTTCATATTCTCAATTTGATTTCTGAGATTGAGAGAAAACGTAGTGTGAGTGGATTGAATTTCAACAACGATGTCATGAAAATAAATTGAATCTCAACAACAAAAGAGTAAAACTCAAAAATAGAATGATGAAGGATACCTCAACAAAATAAAACAGAGATGGACGTGACGGTGACGGTGAACACAAGCAGGCCGTGACTGTGACGGTGAACGAAGGAGAAATTGGACTAAGCGCCTCTTTGATTCTAGGGTTCCATGACGATGGTAAACTGAAATGAAGTAATGGAGGAATGAAGGAAAGTTGGAAGTATGAAAAGTTGGAAGGAAAGTTGCGTCTTTGTTGCAGCAGTGGAACAATTGAAGGTTTTCCTTTCTATAGACGTTCTTATGCTTCTTTTCCCTCTCACGAACACCAAGAATGTACAACAATGACACTTCGACACAATAATTCCATTTGATATGTTATAGTTACTACTTAGTAATGTTTCATATGACATTCTAGTATGCGCAGGTGTTTCCAAACTCAATCTACTTAGTAATTCAACAAACAAATAACTTATAAGCGATTTAGGATTTTTTTAAGGAGGAAAACTGAAATATTTGAGAGTTAATTTTAGGTTAAAAAATGTTATAATTTAATTATAGTGTGGGTTTATTTTTAAGTTAAAAAAAGTTATGTTTTAATTATATTTAGGTTTAGTGATGTTACTATAATAGAAGTTGGTTGGATGGAAGGACTACTCTAAAATGAAATTATATTTACAGGATGTGAATTAAACAAAAAAATTTCTGAAGACTAAACTAAAAAAATTATAACTGTATGAATAAAAATAAATATTTAAATCGTAAACATTTTAATATTTATATATCCTAACTAATATTGCTGAAGAAAAAAAAGTTTTTATACCCCTAAAAAACTGAGGCCTTGAGCGACCGTCCATCTCAGCTGCTCTCAGAGCCACCACTGAATATGTTTGATCAAAGCAAATACAATTATGAACAAGTATTGACAACATCATTTGATGAATCATTGTAAGATCAATCTCATCAAATAAATGAAACACAAGATAAATAAAAAAATACATATAAGTTTTGTATCAACATTCTAAATTTGAAGAAGCTAAGAAGAGTTGATGGTAAATACAAAGAAATGAAAGGGTCTTCCAATACTTGTAATGTCTCTGACTAATAGTATATGGATCATCTGGTACAAAGGTCATGAAGTGCAAGAAAAAGGTTCCTCTAGAATGTAAGACCATGAATTTTCTAAATTCTAATTTATGCAATTTTAGTATGTTTTGTGTTGAATTACTTAGGCCTTTAGCCCAAATTTTTATTTTGTGAATGAAGTACCAAAAATACATTTTGTTAGAGTTAGTAATATGTTTGATATATATATATACAACTTCCTCGTTCACCTCCTTTTTCTTTCTTTCTATTTCAAAAAAAAAAAAAAAAGTAGTATTGGTTTTAAAAACAAAAACTAAAATCTCTATTTTCTACTAGATCAAAGTCTCCATTCAAGAAATGTTAGAAAGGAAAGTTACACCCCTCTACAAGGTGGTGCTTGTGAGCTAATTTATTTGAAGTGAGACACTTATTATTATTATTTTTTTTTAAATTCGTAGAACTTTATACGGTGGGGGGATAAGTGAACTTTTTGAGTTCTTAACAAATCATTTGTTGTTGTTGTTGTTGTGGTTGTTGATGATGATGATTTTGTTAGTAAGGGTTAGAAAAAAATTATTGAGGAAAACCTGAATCGCACATGTTTTCTGTTAGGTTTGGAATTTGGGTCCTCATGCATGCCTCTAACCGAGGTCAGGTTTCTATACTCTAACCCTGCATCAGTTCATAAATATAAAATAATAAATATAAAAGTCATATTTATTATAATTGATATAATAAAATAATAATTATTATACATTAAAAAAATAAAAATATTTTAAATCATATTTTTGTAGAAAGGAGATTAAAATTTATAATATATAAAAAATTATTAAATAAAATAATATTATTGTATAATTTTAAAAAATAATTGCAAAAGACTTTTTAATTGTTTACATTTTCCTATAATTGGTTGATTTTTTTTTTTCAATTGCTTCAAAAATGACTTTTTAAGGTAAGACCAATAATCTATTGACAATTTTTTTATAATTTTAAAAGATATAGTAACTATTATCATAATTTTTCTTGAACAAGCCAAAAATAAATATATTCAAGAAACATTCTAAGTACAAGAAGTACGTAGAGCAAAAACAAAAAGAAATTTTACAATGTTTATACTGTATGACCAAAACAAAGCAGAAATACAAACTAAATTACTCAAACAAGAAGTTGAACAATTAACCACAAGCGATACCAATGCACTCTAAGGGTTGAGAGCACCATTAGTTATACCCATAACAAAATTCTTTTACATGCAATTTGATTCACCTCCATGCTAAAAGTTCGGCATGCTCAATAATAAGATTTGCATTCAAAACATGAAAACGAAAAATTGCCTCATTTATTGATTTCCAAATTGCCCACATCACCGCAAATCAAACTAAATTAATTATTTGACGACCACATAAAAAAAGGCCATCAAATTGGTTAGCGTGATTGATTGCTTCCTTATGAATTACACCAAATAGTCTAAACCAATTCAAAACATCATACCACACGGATCCAAAATAAGGGCACACAAAGAACAAATGATTGACTATTTAAACTTCCCCACACCCTACTACACATTGTTGATCTTCCACAGAAATGATTCCTCGACGGAACAAATTTTTCTTTGTAGGCAACCTATCTTGAAACAACCTCCACACAAATAATGATACTTTTTCTTGGACACAAGGATGCCACACTAGGTCTTAAAATGGAGGTGTGTTGATACTAGCGACAAACTCTTCCTGTAGTACAAAATATGCCTCATTTACCGAATATGATTCTCCTTGCGTATTGTTCCATGACCACTTATCAGATACATTAACTTGCAAATGAACGTTAGCCAATAAAATCCTACATTGCTCCACTAATTCCTCCTCCCACGCAAACAACTGCCTTCGTCATCTCCATCCTTGAATACCCTCCCGTCGCAACATCTCTACCATAACCTCTACATTTTCCTCTTGTTGCAAAAACACATGAAATAACCTACTAAATTTCTCACGCAAGACCCCACCAACCAACCATGGATCCTTCCAAAACAAATTATTACTCTCATTCCCAATAATTTTGAACAATTTTTTTTATCAAACCATTCCTCTTCAATACCAACTCTTCCCGCAAAAATATCCTTCCACCACACAGACCCCCTCGAATTGCCCCCTAAATTCTCCAATTTCCACTCCGTATTTATTGATCAATACCTTAACCCCAAAGACCCTTTGACTTTGTTTTTAACCTCCAACGCCATTTACCCAATAGAGTTTTATTAAAAAAAATTCAAGTCTCGGACTCCTAATCCACCCTTCTCTAAAGGCAAACACATCTTCTCCCAATTGACCCAATGAACCTTACTCACTTCCTCATTCCCACCCCAAAGAAATGATTTAAAAATGGATTCAATTTGATAAATGAAACCTGAAGGAGCCTTGAAAAAGGAAAGAAAATAAATCGACAATGCAGATAAGACAACTTTGAGGCGTACTAAACGACCACCCATCGACAAAGTTCTAGAGTTCCAACCAGACAACCTATTTTGGATCTTCTCAAAAACAGGTTTCCAAAACACCTTACGTCGCGGAGTATTGCGAATAGGCAACAAAAAATATTTGAATACGACACATCTCATCTTACAATTAAGAATCTCTGCCGCAGTTTGAAGCCATGAATTGTTAATATTAACACTTGCCAACATAATTTTATGAAAATTAACCTTAAGGCCATATTAAAGTTCAAACCACAACAAATTAGCCTTGATTGCTCTAATATCATCCCAACATTTCTCTCCCATGATTAGTGTATCATCTGCAAATTGTAAAAGAGAGACACAAAATTCATTTGTGCCCACCATAAAACCTTTGAATCGATTGGCTTCCACAAAAGCACTAAAAAGAGCATTTAGGCCCTTAGCAGCTATTAGAAACAAGAACAGAGATAAGGGTTCACATTGTCTCAATCCTCTCCGCATAGCAAACTCTTCTGTAGGACTCCCATTCACTAGCACATAAACTGGCATTGAACCAACACAATCCAAAATCCATTTACGCCATTTCTCTGGAAAACCCATCTTTGCCCTCACAAGCTCTAGGTAATCCCACTCAACTGAGTCATATGCCTTCTCGAAGTTCACTTTGAACAAAATTAACTATTTTTTCTTCTTTTTTGCCTCATCGATCACTTCATTTGCAATTAAAATCCTGTCCAAAATTTGGCTGCCTTTAACGAAAGCTGATTGAGATTCAGCTATTACATAACCAATGACCTGACTTAATCTATTCACCAACACTTTTGACAAAACTTTATACATGCATCCCACTAATGAAATGGGTCTAAAATCATATAAGACTTGTTGAGACAAAATCCCAAATAAATGTTTTGATGATAAACAAATGGTAATTAAGATTATAATTATGATTATGTGCATATTGGTATTTGATATGTTTGCTTGAGTGTGTTAATCAAGATAGGTATCAAGAAAATCAAAACATATCATAATAAAGAAGAAACAAAATCAACCAAAAATGTTCTTGAGGAAAACGCAGAACGTTCTCCACAAGTTCCAGAATTACAATAAGTATTCAGATCAAGTCCAGAACTTGTAGATTTTGTTTTAGTATGTTCTCCAACATATGCACAAACATAATTCGGTATGAAGATCATTCCAAGATGCAAGCAAAGATTGTAATTCACTTGTCATTAAAAAAATCATTCTCCAAAGTTCAAGTGAAGCAAGAAACATAAATAATGGCAAGTTTGAATAGAACGATAAATGCAATCTTTGAATCTGTACATGAGTTGCAAAACATGAATAAACACTTCATACATATGTCATGATTAAATAAAAACTCAATTATCACAAAAGCAAGAACGAAGAACGTTCTTGATTTAAAAAAAGCAAGGCTTCCCAAATCCAAGAACATTCTTGCTTTATGATTGATCTTATCCATTCATTGTCATATGAAAGCTGGACAACTCCCAACGGTCACATGAGCTGTCATAAGCTCTCTTTCATGTGAGAATGATAAGAACACTTATCAACTATTCAATAAAAGTAAATGGTTGAGATTAAAACTCTATATTTTAAATAGCACATGTGGCTCTCTCCCTAGTGTATCAATTCTCATCTTCCGACGTCACATTCCTTCTTCTTCTTTGTTGGTTTGTCTCTGCTTTGTGGTTACTATTGCAAGTCGCGGTTTCGTCATACTCCTTGTGCGTGAATCATGTTCTAAATGTTTTCAATCGCGTTCTCCCTTAGAGCCTTTGATATTGACCTTGTTGTTTCATTTATGCGACTGGTTGGGTATATTTTGTGTGGTTTCATTTTGGTACTGAGTTATGTTTTGTGGTTCTGTTTTTGTAAGGGGTTTTGTTTTGCCTAGGTTTTGTTGTGTTGCGATTGGATTTCTGATTAACCATGATTGATTTGCCCGTATGTGTGTCTGAAGTTGATCTTTTGAAACCAGTTGTCGGACGTGAAGGGATAAATGGGGTTTGGTATCTGTTGCGGCCTAAAAATTTGAGTGTTTCTCGTATTCAATGGAGTCGCTACCAAAGTTTATTTTAAAATAGGGAAAACATTGGGAAACCCTTAAAAAAAGGAAAAATGGTCTTTCAAACTAATTTTTGAGTTCAGTAGTTGATTATGCATAGAGAAAGTATTAGCACCCTACCATATCTATTAAAATACAATTACCTATAATAAATAGTGCAGAATTAATGTTAACTTATGTATTTATTTCTCCTTTTTAAAATGCAAATATAATCATTTTTATGAAAACAATCTAATGATAAAATTATATTTAAAATATGGAGAGTTTGTTTTGTTGGTTGATTAAAAAATAAATAAATAAATTGTTTTGAAGAGAGAGAAAAAAAAAGGTTTGTTCAATTTTTGAACGATCTTTTTATTAAAAAAAAAAAAGAAGATAGTTTTAAGGGCATCGCGTCGTGCAATTTATGTCTAAAAAAATTTTAACGATTAAAAAGATGTATGATCTAAGAATATTTTTATTATTTTTGTTATCAGTATGAGTTTTAAAAACACCAAGTTGTACAACATGAGTCTTAACAACTCAAAGATAAAAAAGATTTAACTTCTAATTATTCAAATTTAAAAGTCGATTTTTGGTTAAAATATATAAAATATGAGTTTTACGACTATCAAGTTGTACAACTTATGTCCTAACAACTCAAAAGCTAAAAATATGTCACATCTAGTTACTCTTTTTTATAATATTTATTTGTGTTTTATAAAATTTTGATATTTAGCTAGAGAACAAATTAAACTCAAAATTTAAAAAGGATTATGACTTTAATTGGGCTAAACTCTCAAATGAACGAATTTGTTTATTTTTTAAGCCCAACTTAATTTTAATTTAAAATAACAATAAAAAAGTTATTAAAAGTTAATAAAGTAAACCTAAAAAACAATTCTCAATAAAACATAAGGAAGACCACTTTATGAAAAAAGTACACGCGACCAACCTTTATAGCACAAGAGTAGGATCACGGTATATGAACATCAACATAGACATAGAAAAAACTAAGAGAAATAAAAGGAAAAAAAGAAACAAAAGGGGAGGAAGAGATTCAAAAATAGAGAAGAAGGGTATCGAGCGGGAAAGGGAGAAAGCTGTCGAGAGTGGGAGAGTGGAATCAAGTGGCTGAGCACGAGACCAAAGAGTATGGTCGGCTTTCCAGTTATGGCGTCTCTGAAGGTTTGAGTTTTTCGTTTTATCTATTCTATTTTCTCATTGTTTTTGGTCTTATCTTTTTTACTTTCTCATTCATAACTCATCTTGTTTATATGTTTACAAATTAGAACATTACATTTGTATAACAACATAGTGTTTATAATATAAAGAGAAAAGAGAAAAAGAAAAACAAATATATATATACCTTTAACTCTTTCTGTTTGTTTTTCGTTATTACTCTTATGTTTGTTTTTCTCCTTATTCTTTTAGTGTTTGCTTTTTCATGATAACTAACATAAGATTTCTACCAAAAGCTGCCTCCTTCTGATTGATATTCCTTTCTCAATTTATAGGCTAAAGTGGTGAATCTTTGTGTTTATAAGATAAAATTAAGTTCTGGATTTTTTTTTTTGCAGCAAAAACAAGCAACCTCGTATACTTAAGGAAACAAATGGTTGATCTGTTTGATTGAATGTAAAAATGGTGAAAATATAACCTTATTGGATAAAAATAAATTAAAAAAATTAAAACTAATATGGAGATAACTTGCTTGCAGTAGATGGAAACGTAAACACACTCTAGTAGAAAGAGTAAGGAGTGCAAAAAGTATACTTTGTTTTTTATTTCTTCTTTAATTTTATTGATTTATTATTTTTTGTTAAATATAATGTAATAGAAACCCATGTAAATATAGACTCAAAATTTGGACCATTTATAAAATGTCGATTTTTTACTTAATAATAATAAATGTAAAAATGTTTATTAAACATATTATTATTATTATTATTATTATTATTATTATTATTATTATTATTATTATTATTATTATTATTATTATTATTATTATTATTATTATTATTATTATTACTATTATTTTAAATTATTTTTAATTGGTCGAACAAAATTGAGGTACTACAGCTGCCCCTACTTAAATATTGATTAGCATGAATAAAAATGATTATTTTGTATTGATTACAGATGCGTAGATCAAACAATAATGTAAATGATTGTCTTCAGATTGGTTACCGATGTGTAGATCGATAAAAATATAAATGATCGTCTTCGGATTGGTTATTGATACATAGATCGATAATAAAAAAACATAAATGACCGTCTTCAAATCGGTTATCAATGTGTAGATTAACATGAATATATATTGATCATCTTCGGATTGGTTACCAATGCGAGATCGATCGGGATAAAAAAGAAAAGAGAAAAATAATTATATAATAAATAAATAAAGGAGATATATATATTTTATGATAATTACAACACAAACATATAATGGACTAACACAACATTGTTGAGTATAAATAAAATATAAATATAATATATGCATGATTCATTCATAGCCATTGTACAATGTAAAATATGAATGAAGATTCGTGGGTCAAGTGTGAGTATATGAAAAATATGAATGTAAAATGGATGGATCATGTGTGTTATGCAACTTAGATAAATTTTTTTTTAGATATATTTCTTTTGTTCCCCAATCCTTATGTGATCTTATATGTCCACAAGATTCAATGGGTTATACGAGATAACAACCATTTTTGCATGATGACTCTATGCGACCCATTTTTTTAGGCGAATCAAAGTACTTTATTTAAAATAATTATTGTTCTTTTTTTTTACGCATCCATATATATTCAGAATCTATCGAGTTTCCATTATATATTTTTCAAGTGTCAAAATATTTAAATTTTTATTTTTTATATTTTCACATATTTCAAATTCCATTTATTATCATAAAACAATGTTTTAAAATGTTAAAACAATCCTCCAATAAATTGAATTAGCTTAGAAAGAGTGTAACAAGCAACAACATTAAAAAAAGTACGTTCATAACATTGAGAACAAAGCAATGAAGTTACAAAGTGTGGACGAGTATGTTTAACTTTAGTTGGAGGGACAACAAAGGCTAGTCATTCTTATAATGTAGGACTCCTTTTGATCAACTTCCAAGAATAATAATTGGTCTAGTTTGAACCGCTTGATTTTTTTTTAATCCCTAACTTTTGAATTGACTACTCTTCCAAGTTTTCAATCCATCAGAATGCTCTAATTTTTGTCTAAGTCATCTTTTCAGATTTTCAGCCTAACGAACCCATTTTTTCAATCATTTTTTAAGGATAATATTTTTTAACTGAATTTGAATTTACTAGAAAAGGAAACTTCACTCCATCCATTTATGCAAGTATTAGAGCTCCCTAGAGAAAGCCTTTTCCACAATATATGGTCCCTCATAGTTATGGTCCATTTTCCACGAGAATCATTTTTGTGGGCAATATTTTGTTTAACACTAAGTCTTCCTCTTGAAACTCTCGAGGACAAACCTTTTTCTCATAGGCTTTTTAAGTTATTTTTGATAAAGCTGACTGTGACACAGAGCTATCATCTTTTTTTCTTTTATGAGATTCAAATGGTCAAATCGTGGTTGAACCCATTTTGATTCTTCTAGTTTTGTTTTCATCAAAACTCTGATCGAGGGAATTTCAACTTCAATGGGAAGTACCGCTTTCATTTCATACACCAATGAGAAAGGAATTGCCCTTATTGAGGTGCAAACATAGGTTCTATAGCCATGTAATGCAAAGGGAGCATTTCATTCTGATCCTTATATCTCTCTACCATCTTTTGTATGATTTTTTTGATATTTTTATTTGCTGCTTCTACAACCCCATTCATTTTTGGACGATATGGTGCTTAATTTTGAAACTATCACACAACTTCTTCATCATATTGTTATTTAGATTGGTTGAATTATCAATTATAATCTTATTTGGTAAGCCATATCGACAAATCAATTCTCTTTTGATGAATTTGACAACGACACTCCTTGTAACATTGACATAAGAAGCAACTTCAACCCATTTTGTGAAATAATCAATAGTTATTAGGATAAACCGGTGCCCATTTGAAGTCTTAGGCTCGATGAGCCCAATAACAACTATCCCTCATATTGAAAGTAATCATGATGATGTTAATACATTTAAAGAGGTTGGCGGTACATGTACTTTATCAGCATAAATTTAAAATTTATGATATTTCTTTACGTAACTAAAACAATCAGACTCTATGGTCAACCAATTGTAGCCATCCCTTAAGATTTTCCTTGCCATTGCATGCCCATTTGCATGAGTTCCAAAAGAGCCTTCGTGAACCTCTTGAATGACTTTATCTGCTTCCATTTCATCTACACATCTAAGGAGAACCATATCATGATTTCTCTGATAAAGCACATCATCATTTAAGAAGAAGTTCATTGACAACCTCCTCAAAACCCTCTTGCCGTTCTCTAAAACACCCAATGGATATTCCTTATTCTTAACATAAGATTTGATATCATTAAACCATGGCTTGTTGTCAGACTCTTTTTCTATTGATAAACAATATGTTGACTTATCCTTTTGTTGAATTTTTATGACCAACACATTCTGACCGATGCTTATTTTGAACATTGACGATAATGTAGCCAAGGCGTCAACCAATTGGTTTCCTTCTCGAAGAATATGGTGAAAAGTGATTTTCCAAAAGTTTTATATCAATTTTTTGATATGCGTATGATACATAATCAATTTGAAATCTCGAGTTTCCAACTCTCCTTTCGTATGATGGATGACCAACAATGAGTCTCCATATAACTCAAGAACTTTTACCTTTAATTCAATAGTTGCTTTAATGCCCATAGCACATGTCTCATATTCTGCAATATTGTACCTGCAATCAAAACATAATCTAGTCGTAAATGGAGAGAAATGGTTCTCTAGGGAAATCAAAATGGCCCCAATTCCATGCCCTAATGCATTAGAAGCACCATCAAACACCAACATCCATTTTTCTTTATCAAATGATTCAGTCTCTTCAAATAAAGTCATTAGGCCTTCATCGGGGATTTCACACTACATTGATTGATAATCTTCTATAGGTTATTCGGCCAAACACTCTGCTAGTGTGTTTCCTTTGATAGCCTTATGTGTAATATACACCAAGTCGTATTCTGATAACAACATCTGCCAATAGGTAATCCTACCAGTAAGAGCAAGTTTATCTAAGATGTACTTAATTGGGTCCATTTTAGATAACAACCAAGTTGTATGACATAACATGTATTGCCTCTACCGATGAGCAGCCCATGCTAATGCGCAACACGTCTGTTCAAGCTGTGAATACCATTTTTCACAACTAGTGAACTTTTTACTCAAATAATAAATTGAGTGCTATTTCTTACCAGATTCAGCATGTTGTCCCAGCTCATAACCCATCGACCCGTCAAGAACTATTAAGTACATAATAAGTGTTTTTCCAGGAACTGGAGGCACCAAGATTGGAGGTTTTGACAAGTACCGTTTAATCTTTTTGAAAGTTTTTTGACAATTATCATTTCGTTCAACCTTTTGGTCTTTGTGCAACAACTTGAAAAAGGCTCGCATGTAGCAGTGAGATGTAATATGAACCTGACAATGTAATTCCATCTACCGAAAAAGCCACAAATTTCTTTTTATGTACGTTGAGCTGACATTTCTTGTATTACTCTTACTTTATTTGGGTCCACTTCTATCCTTTTTTGACTAACGATAAAGCCAGGTAACTTGTCTGATTTCACACCAATAGTGCATTTAGCAGGGTTTAAAACGAGTTTGAATTTTCTTAATCGCACAAATAATATTTGAAGGTCAACAGCATGGTTTTTTTTCGATCCGAGAATTTGCAATCATATCGTCCATGTAAACCTCTATCTCCTTATGCATCATGTCATGAAACAAAGTTACCATTCCTCTTTGATAGGTTTTCCCAACATTCTTTAATCCAAATGGCATCACTTTATATCATAAAGTTCCCCATTGTGTGATGAATGTAGTTTTGTCCATATCCTCGAGAGCCATCTTGATTTGATTATACTTTGAGAAACCATCCATAAAAGAGAAAATAGAGTGTTGAGCAATGTTATCTATTAGGACATCAATATGTGGTAAATGAAAATCGTCTTTAGGACTGGCTTTATTTAAATCCCGATAATAAACCCATATTCGAACCTTTCCATCTTTTTTTTGAACTGGGACAATATTAGCAACCCATTGAGGGTATTTTGCCATTGCTAGGAAACAAGCATCAAATTGCTTCTTGACCTCTTCTCTAACTTTAAGTGACATATAAAGCCTCATTCTCTTTAGTTTTTGTTTAATTGAAGCACCTTTAGGCTTGAGCGGTAGCTTGTGTTCAACTATTTTAGTATCTATGTCAGACGTATCCTAATATGATTAAGCAAAGACATCAACATAGTCACATAAAAGTTTAATCAACTTTTCCCGTTCACTTTCCTTCATAGACATACCAATTTTAATTTCATTCTTATCATATTCAGTCCACAAATTGCTCACCTCAACAAGTTCTTGATAGAGTTGTGTTATCTTAGCTTCTTGTTCCATTAATCTTTCTAGAGGAAGTTCACAATTGTCTTCACAATCCTTATCAGCTTAATTGGGTGTTCAAAATTATAAGAATGGGTTCTAGTAGTTTCTATTTTCAATAGATTCATTTTTGATTCTGCATTGTTTAAATTAAAAAGAAAAATAAAATAAAAATTAATAAAGATGGTCATTTCAAGAAAAACGAAAAAGAAGAAACGGTTGGAGAATTCAAAAATGCCTTTGTTGATAATAAGTACGGAATAGAAATACATGTGCCATAATTAGTTATCCTTATAGTCTTGGGCAGAACACAAGGAGTTGAAATACATAATTACTTTGAACATGAATTAACAAACACGAGAAACTCGATGATCTTCCAATTATTGAGATTGGTGTTTGGAGGATAAGGGTACACTAGCTTGAGTGTATCATCATCAACACGATCCTCTTTCGCAACATCCACCGGATCAACATATATTATTTCGATGTTTGAAAGGTTTGGCGAATGTCAAAAATAGGAATATTATGTGAATTCGTTGCTCAGTTTTCCAGACGAGTCGTCCATTTTTCCCTTTTTTCTCTCACAACATTTTCCTTATCAACTTTGGTAGGTACATATCCTAACTTGTACATATCGTTCTTTTCAGGAACTTCTAACAATTTCCCCAATTTAACAAAAATACCCCCTTCCAACATGGCTTTAGTATAGTTCAATGATGTGATAGACAGTTTTGGTTCCTTTAAGGGAGACTTTTCATCCATGAAGACAACATTTGCAATTTCTAATGCATGAAAGGATGTCTCTAAGGCTTCCTCTGTGTCTTCAATGTAGCCAACAGAAAATAAATGACTCATTATCATATCTTCTTCCCCATATATTATTACCAGTTTATTGTTCACTATAAACTTTAGCTTTTGATGGAGAGTGGATGTCACCGCTCCAACATCTTGAATCCACTGTCTCCCTAAAAGACAATTGTGCACTAGTTTAATATACATCACTTGAAAGGTTATTTCATAGTTATGGGGTCCGATTTGAATTGGCAGGTCAATCTCACCAACAACTTGTCTCCTTGATCCATCAAATGCTTTCACCACCAGAACATTGGGCTTCGTACATGATCCATCAACAAATAGTTTTGAGAGTGTTGATTTTGACATGATATTCAATGACGGACCATTATATATCAACTAGCACCCGTGTGAGAATATGATAATGACACTTCATAGAGATGTGTATTGCTTTATTATGCCTTGTCTCTTTCGCTGGTAACTCTCCATCGTTAAAACTCAAACAACTACTAGCGGTGATGTTACCGACAACTCCATCAAACTGGTCGACAATGATATCATGAGTAACATGGGCCTCATTTAAAACTTTCATAAATGCCCTTCTATGTTCTTTAAAGTTCAATAACAAGGAGATAACATATATCTTGGAAGGGATTTGATTTAGTTGATCCACCACCTTATATTCACTTTTCTTGATAAAATTTAAAAAATTGTTACCTTCTTCTTCAGCCACCGTCTTTTTGATAGTCTCTTGTCTTTGTATAGCGTGATACATAACTTATTTCCCTTTTTCTCCAGGACCCTCCTTTTTCTTAAGTTGTTCAACAACGTATACTCGGTCACTCTGAGTCATCCCACTAATCCTTAAAATATTGGTGACATCAGTTCCTTCAGTTTCAAAGCTATCACTTGATTGTTGATTGGCTAAATAGGATGTGACTTCATAATTCACTGCCTTGGTGTTTTCATAAGGATAAGGCGTTGTTTGCTTGGATAATTATTGCATTTGACCCGCTAGGAGTTGGCTTAAGATTATCTTTTCTATAGAGAATTTCCAATGGTCTTGGGAAAGATATATTATTTTCTATGCACGATTCTATTGTGAATACATGATCATATTTTGCATAATTTACCTGTATGAAATTCCTGACCATTAATTCTTGAAGGAATTCCTTGAGCTCTTCCCAATTTTTTATGGAGCGTGAATCAGTTGCGCCACAATCAAGTTTAACTTGCATAACCCAACAAATATCACTTTCTTAGGAGTTTTCACATGTTCTATATTCTGAACTGCACATTGGTTTACCTCATCTTCAATGACATTGACAGAAGGATTCTCGTGGCCCGACAATGGGTTACTCCCTACATTGGGATTGTCTTTCTTGAAGGCAAGCCATTTTGCATTAATTAGTTCTTGCACTTTAGATTTTAGGGTTTGACAATATTTGACATAATGTCTTACGACTTTTGCATGGTATTCACTTTTGGCGTTTGGGTTTTACCATTTTGAGAATAGTGGTTCCAAAGGTTTCATATAAGGACTACCATTAAATTCTAGAGTAGGTGAGACAACAATTAACTATATGTCACGAGAATCGGTTAAAATGAGTTATCTTTTCTCAATTGACTGGTGGTTTGTATTGATTCAGGCTTGGATTTAGGTTCCATTGGTTTTGTTGGGAAAACATGACAGGTGGGGATTGGACCAGAGGTGGTTGATAAAAAGGTGGCCTGGTATTGAGGGTATGGAGCTTGTGAGGTTACAATCACATATGGATAGGGAATGTAGGGAACTTGGGGTATCGAGGGCTTAAAATTTGGAGGTCAATAAGAATTCATGGATGTGTAAGTCATGAGCTTCCCTGATCATGTTTTTGATTTAAGTCCCAAACATACAATACATATGAAATATTTGCTTTATCTAATGTTTTGAATTAAGAAACATTTCAGACAAACATGAAGACACAATACACATGGAACAATAGCTTGCAACTCAAGGAATCAACCAAAGTTGGAGGATGCACTTGAGAAAGATGCAAAAGTGTATAGTGGTATTAGGTGTCAAAGTATCAAGTTGAGTAGACTAATCACTAGGGTCTCACACTTAAGTCTTTGCCAATGAATATCTTTCAATCACTTAAGTTTTATCAAACTCAATTTTGAAGGAATCGATTAGACAATCGATTGCAGGATTCATATATCAGAACTGCTATGCATCAATCGATTGGCACATAGACTTTGTTAAAAATAGCTGAGGTCTATAATAGGCTCACTCGATTGTCAACTCGATTGAACAATTGATTGACTAATCGATTGACACTATTTTTCGAGTCACAGAGAGGACCCAGTTTTATGCCAACTCGTCTGTAACAGGCTCACTCGATTGTCAACTCGATTGAACAATTGATTGACGAATCTATTGACGCTATTTTTCGAGTTACAGAGAGCACCCAGTTTTATGCCAACTCGATTGCTCACTCGATTTAAAGAAAATCATAGCATCAGGTCTGATTCATGAATTAAATGACTCGATTGGCAAATCGAGTGATGCTTATATAATTCAAGTTTCAAGAAACACAAGACATACGTAACTCGATTCAGTAATCGATTAAACCTTTATAAAATCGATTAGGCAATCGACTGTCCTAGTGTTTTCCTTGAATATATATAAGTCGTTTCAATCACTTTTAAAACATAACTCTTGCACAAAACTTTTCATACTTTTCAGAACCTTTTGTTACCATTTTGAAAACCTCTGAAAAACACTTTGAAAGAAAAGTTTCTCAACACACAAAAAATATCCATTGGCAAATCAATTCTTTGTGTGATGCTAGAGTGATTGAATACACATCTTGATACTTCTCTATTTCATGTAAAAGACAATTCTTTGTATTTGAAGGTGTAGAAAATCCAGTTTGGAAACTGGTGGCTATCCTTGTTGGTGTGATATCATCAAGAGGAAGTCTACTATGATCTTGTGTGAGTTTGGGGATAAACTCAAAGGATCAAGTGGTGACAAGATAGGAGTGAAGGGAGTTAGATTGATAGGTCGTGTAGAAGACTGGAAAATCTGTAAAAGTACTCAAATTCATTCTATTGCAAAAAGGCTGAAATCATATTGTGATTTCGGGACTGGATGTAGGCCGTTAGATCAACGGCTGAACCAGGATAAATCTCGGTGCAATCTTTTCTTATCCCTTCTCTTTAATTTTTCGTATTGTATACCTGCTCATTGTTGTATGCTTCTTGATAATTTTGTATGTGATTGTAAATTTCCGCTGTGTATGATTTGTATGAATGTTGCATGATTAATATAGGAATTAAAATGGAACTAGTTGGATTTGATCTTAATTCTCTTGTTATTAATCAATAGAAGTCATAGTTTTTACATCAGGATGAAGAATAGAGGACCATTGGGTTTATCATTATACCGTTAGCATCCCTTTCTTTCTCCATTGTGAATCCTATCCAGGGTTTCTTCATGCCCATTATCTACTTTTTCTCTTATCATGACAATGTCAGAAAAGTTGGTGACATACTCCCAATCATTTTATCATAAAAAGGGGACTAGAGAGTATCCATAAACTTGTGATGCCACTTATCTCCACAATTATGCATATTCTTTGAATGTTTCTATAAAAGTTTCAAAGTAATAATTCTGATATATTATTCATTGAGCATGATCCTGTATATACAAAAGGGTCCCTATAATTCCTCTTCTATTAAGGGAATGACATCTGCATAGAGTAATTACATAGCTATACAAATAAATTTATAGCTCACACAATATTTCCTTACTTAATTTAGCTAATACAATCTTTAACTCATCTTAACAGTTTCATTGTACATTTTCAACGAATTTTGCAACTGCATCCTATCAGGGGTCATTTCAATGTTGTACCTGTATTGTTTCAAGAAGACATCAACCAAGTCTTTCCATGAATGAATTTGATTTCGCTCGAGATGCATATACCAACTTAACGATGCGTCACTCAAAATTGTCTTGAAAAAAATGAATGAGAGGTTTGTCATTATGAGCATGAGAAGCCTTTTTTTTTTTTTTTTTTATAATACATGGTCAAATGATTTTTAGGACATGTGGCACCTTTGTGTTTCTCAAACTCAGGTACCTTGAATTTTGAAGGGATAGCCATATCGGGAACCAAACACATATCAAAAGCTTCAATTGCTTTTATTTGTTCTTCTAAAACATGAAATTTTTCTTTCAATTATGTATCATCACCAACATAAGGTTGTTGCTAATTTCCATTAGCATCAAAATGGGGTACTTGGGGAGAACTGAATGGAATATTTTCTGAGGGTATAGGGTTTTGGGGTGGCACGTAGCCTAGAGGAGATGAGATTTGTAGTTGGTTTAGGCTTTGGGTGTTGATAGTTGAGTGGTTTGGGTTATTGTCCATGGGGTTGATGATAAAGGGCGGAGTATAACCAGGTGTGAGACCATACGTAGGAAATTACATAGTTTTCATACAAAATTGTTGGATAGTCGGGGTAAAGTCTGGTGGATGAGAAAGGGTGGCTTAGTGCTCTTCATTTGCAGTTGGAGGATCCCCATCTATATTATCCTTTCTTGCCAAAGTCTGTGTAGCCTCTAGGATTCAATCAACATTGTCCTTCAATTGACTGACATTCGCTCTCATTACTTCTTGGTTTTGCTCAAGTTCATCCATGACTTTGGAGTTTGCGCGAGTCCAATAAGGGTGTCGGGGAAACAACTTTATTGATTTTCTTTTTTTACATAAACAAGCGTGTATGAGTATGTATAGAACATGAATGGAGTGAAGATGAAATCATTTAATTAGTTATCTCTTTTTTATATGACAGTTGGATGTTGGGGAATCATAAGCCGTACGTGAACATTCTTAACAAAACGAATTATTAGTGAAGAAAATATTGGGATCGATAAATAAAACAGAAAATCCTTCATTAATGAGAAAAATAGAACATCACATTTAAATTAAAAACTACATTGACTATGATATTTCAATCTTCTCTTTTAATAGCACAACCAATCTTTTCCTCCAATTCTTCTACCAAATTTTTGCAATATTCAACGAATCTGTAGACTTTGAGCAGATGCATTACTGCATCAATCTCTCTTAGATATTTTGGAATTTTTATGATTGCTTGATTAACTAGCATTGCCGACTTTGAAAATCAGACTTTCCAATGCATGCCATTATCCTCTAGCTCTTTATAAATTTCTTCATTCTTCAATTGACTAAGCAACATCATAAAAGAATCCTCCCAATATATGGTTTCATTCTTTAAGTCATTATAGATATTTTCTTGATAATCAATGTAATTCTTCAACTCACTAGAAGTCTTTATCTCTGTTCTTAGTGCATCTTGATGTTTTGAGAGTAATTCTTCAATTTCTTCCTTGTGTTCCCTCTCATTTTTTACTTGACTCTCGTACTCAACTACCAAATCTTTATGTTGCTTCTTTAAATCTTTAAACTCCTTTTTACATTCCTTTTAGAGCTTGCTGATTTTGTCCACAATTGTTTCTATATATAGGTCTCTTCAATAGCCTTATTCCTTTCTTGCTTTTGCACATCTAATTCTTCATTTTCATCTCTCAAATAATTTTGTATGTCAAGTTTATTTTCCTCTTCAATTTTCGACCTCTTGTTACTTCTCTCAATAAAACAATTCTTACACATGTTTTTTTATCGTAAGTTCTCGTTCTCTTGGAATAATTTTTTCTAATTTTTCTTGTAGCTCTTTTTTCTCCTCTTCAAATTTTAACAATGATGCCTTGAGGTAGGTTTAGGTATTTTTTGATCACTCGATGGTGTACTGTGGAATGGTAACTTGATTTCTTGGACATTTGTCTTCATCCATTGACGATAAGGTTCTTTTGTGCTGCAACTTCTACATCCGAGTACTCTCCCTTTGCTGATGATCATTTCCCAAGCTCGACTTATCCTTCGCATCATCGATGGGTCTACTATACCCGTATTGTGCAAAACAAAAGCTACCAACGACTTATCATCTGGTTTTTCCAACATAGGGTAGCCAAGTTGCCTCAGAGCTACTATTAGATTATAATTAATACATCATTTGATTCCCATGAGAGGTACATTTGGAAAATATTTGCATTGGCAAATTACTTCTTCCACCCCTGGTTCTCTATGATACCATGAAATTGTGTCCCTAGTAAGGTTAGCTATACTCTGATCCCATTCACGATTACTTTTAATTTAAATATGATACATTTTCTTGAACATGTGAGACACGAACCAAGTATACAACACTAGAAGACAACACAAAATTTTTCCCCTTTTCTTCTGGTGTCGCATATGTACAGAGTAATATACATCAGCAAGAACAATAGGAACTTGATTTTGTTTATTTTTGTTAAAAGCCACAAAAACATTGATGGCAACAAAATCTACAAAATTATCAAGGTTTGGGAATAGGATAATACCATAGATAATAAGAGCCATAACATCTATAAAAGTACCCCCATTATTTTTTAATGGCTAAATCATATGCCTTTTGCTCTAGAGATTTTCTTGAAAAACCATGAATAGCTCATTTTTCCTCTTTTTTACTTGTCAACTCCCTGATGTCAATTTTCAACACCTCAACAATTGTGCCCCTATTTGGGAGATGTCCAGTATATCGATAAGGATTTCATTTCTCTAAGGTGTAACCCAATATTCATTCGAATTTTTCCAATTTCGAGGCCAACTGAAAGTCTTGAATGGTGAAACATCTTAAAAGAGGATTGCAATACTGATCCAATATCATGAGGGCCCTTGTTTGCACATTTATTGTCAAGAGATTTAGGATCTTTCCATATTTATTAAAGAAACTCTCATGTTGTATGTTTTTCATTTGATTGTTGATGTCCCTTAAACTTTTCAAATCAAGTTGCTTGAACTTTAAAAGTAAAGTTTTTCTTTTTTCCAATCCCATTATCATTTTAATTCAACACGTGAATAAGGTTTTTATAATTCCTCAACAATCCATAAAAATTTATGTAAAATGCCATTATGTTTTATTTTTTCATTTAGAGAAAAAAATAATGTCATGAGATATGAATGCAACAATGTAGATTTATTGTTATGAATATATATAATAGTTTTGAATGAATGTATGAGGTATTTTTGTGTGACCTATATGAATATTCATATGATAAAATGGTCTATTGGTTTATGAAGTGGAACTCTCACAAGGGTGGCTCTATGGTTCTAAACATGGATCCTAGAGTCAATGAACCTATTTTAGAATATGGTCAACAATAATAGCTAACTTATTTGGTGTGACAATACCCTTACCAAGATAAAACTCTAGGTGAGATATTCATGCTAACCAAACAAGATATACATCCAGAAGGCTACCACTATGCAATCTCAAAACTAAACTTAGGTTTTGCTCAAACCCGGGTATAAGGTTTCACTTATAAGTGTGTGTCTTAATAAAAGTGTAGGGTGTGGGATAAGCATAATTCAATAACTTCAATAATGCTAATAAAAATATATATATACATATACAAAAAACAAACAAAAAAATTAAAATTAAAATGATCCACTAGCTTAAAAGAATATTATAATGACAAGTAATATTTACTAAGAAATAATTAACACATTAAGTAAAAAAAAATGACAAACAAACAAATATAGAAAAAAAAAAAGTTAAAAATCTTGCACAATTAATTATGTTAGATTTGACTCTCTAAGGGTCCCCAATGGAATTGTCAACTGTCATGGCCTAAAATTTTGAGTGTTACTTGAATTCCATAAAGTCGCCATCAAAGATTATTCGGAAACCCTAAAAAAATGGAAAAATGATATTTGAAATCAATTTTTAAGTTTGGGAATCGATTATGTGTAGGGAAGATATTAACACCATACGACATCTATTAAAATACGGTTACATATAATTAATTGTGCAAAATTAATGTTAACTTATGTATTTATTTATCCTTTATAAAATGCAAATATAATTATTTTTATGAAAATAATCTAATGATAAAAGTATATTTAAAATATAGAGAAAAAAAAATTTATTATTATTATTATGCTTGACAAGAGTGCGATCTTGCTCCTATGTATTTCCTGGTGCGATGATGAAATCAAAGTTACGTGGTTCTTGATAGAAGACGTTTTTGTGTTGGTTGCTTTTAAAGAGAGTTTGTTGATAAAAAATAAATAAATAAACAAATTGTTTTGAAGAAAGAGAAAAAAAAATTGGTTTGTTTGAAGTTTGAACGATCTTTTTATTAAAAAAATTTGATAGTATTAAGGTCATTGTGTCATGTAATTTATGTCTAAAAAAATTTCAACGATTATAAAGATATCTCATCTAAGAATATTTTTATTATTTTTGTTATAAGTATTAGTTTTAAAACCACCAAGTTGTACAACACGTGTCTTAACAACTCAAAGATCAAAAAGATGCCTCATCTAATTAATCAAATTTAAAAGATGATTTTTAGTTAACTTTTATATATATATAAATGAGTTTTAGAACTATCAAGTTGTGCATGAACTAGCAACACAGACAGATAAAAAACTAAGAGAAATAAAAGAAGAAGAAAAAACAAAAGGGAGAGGAAGAGATTCAAAAATGGAGAAAGAAGGTACCGAGAGGGAAAGGTAGAAAGTGGTCGAGAGTGAGAGAGTGGAATCGAGAGGCTGAGCACGAGACCAAAGATTATGGTCAACTTTCCGTGACAGTAACGGTGTCTCTAAAGGTTTGAGTTTTTCGTTTTATCTATTCTATTTTCTCATTGTTTTTGGTCTTATCGTTTTTACTTTCTCGGTTATAACTCATCTTGTTTGTATTTCCACAAAACATTACATTTTACATTTGTATAACAACATAGTGATTATAATATAAAAAGAAAAAGAAGAAAAATACATATACATATATCTTTAACTCTTCTTGTTTGTTTTTTGTTTTTTATTTTATTTTTATTACTGCTCTGTTTATTTTTCTCCTTCTTCTTTGATTGTTTATTTTTTATGATAACTAACATAAGATTTGTACCCAAAACCATCTCCTTCCGATTGATTTTTCTTTCTTAATTTATAGGCTAAATTGGCGAATCTTTGTGTTCATGGGGTAAAATTAAGCTCAAGATTTTTTATTGTTTTGCAGCAAAAACAAGCAACCTCGTGTACTTAAGGAAATAAGTGGGTGATCTTTCAATTAAGTGTACAAATGGTGAAAATATAAACTTATTGGGATAAAAAAAAAAGGAAATTAAAATTAAAATGGAGATAGCTTACTTGCAGCAGAGATGACGGAAGACGTAAGCACTGACAGAAAGAGTCCAAAAGTATACTTCTTTATTTTTATTTCTTCTTTAATTTATTTTTATGTTTTTTTTGTTAAATATAATGTAATAGAAACCCATGTAAATATAGACTCAAAATTTGGACCATTTATAAAATGACGATTTTATACTTAACAATAATAAGTGCAAAAATGCTTATTAAACATATTATTATTATTATATTTTTAATTGATTGGTATCAAGAAGGAGCATCCTCAAACCTTGCATGAGAATTAGCCTATTTCATTGATTGGGTGCTTATATAAGATGTTGGTTAAACTCATGGATTTGAAGTTAAAGGTTGTCTTAAGTAAAGTTATTTATAGGTACCAATTGGTTTTTCTACTAGGTAGGCAGATAATTGATATAGTGGTAATAGCGGATGAGATTGTAGATTTAACTAAAAGGTGTGGAGTCCAATATTTTTTTTCTTTCTAAAAGTGGACTTTGAGAAGGCATACAATTATACAGATTGGTCTTATTTGGACTGTATGCAAGGTCGTATGGATTTTTGCTTCAAAAAGTGAAGGTTGATGAAGGCATGCATTTCTACATGTTCTATGTCGGCTCTTGTAAATAAGAGTCTTACTGAGGACTTTCGAATGCAACATAGCTTGCTTGTGTACTTTTTCTCCTTTTTCAAGGCGCCAAATAAGGGTTTATGTACTCTTACATGTTTTCAACAAATTTTTTTATGGAATGATGAAATTAGCACTCAAAAAAGTTCGTGGGTCAGTTGAGATGATATTTGTTTACCTAAAGAGAAAAATGGTTTGGGGTAAAAAATGTAGAGTTCTTTAATGCCAGTATATTAGCTAAATGAAATTGACATTGTCTTTCTGATACACATACTCATTGGTTTGAAATGTTATTTTATAAATATGGTTCATTATCACATGTTATTTTTTTATAGTCAAATTGATTCAAAATTAATTTGCTTCTCTTAGAGCTGTGTTGGTGACAATGCTGCAAGACTTTAATAGTGAAGTTGTTTATGAAGATTATATGTAGCAAATTCCAAAGTGTGTTGTTACACTAGCCTTTAGGTTCGATTTGCTCTCACCAATCGGATACAAATGAGATAACCATCGAATCCCCTTCAAAGTACTTTGGAAAACTTTGATATGATTTGCACTTTCACACAAGGAGTATCTTTCAATAATATGTTACAAAAGAATGATTCTTATTCTTTACTCATGCATTAGAAAAGAATAAAATAACTTAGAATATAAGAATTGGTGAGAAATGATCAATGCGCCTTTTCGTGCATGACCCAAGTTTGATCCATCCATTGTCCCTTTTCAAAAGGGAATTTATCCAAAAAGAAGACATAACACAAATTTGAACTCGGGGACTTATATTGCCAGAGAATGAACACAACCACTAAACCAACAACAATATCATGTCATTTATAACCAATTATACATACATATATCACCCAATATTTTAGAAATATCTTAGAGAATTTATAACTTTAAATCCTAATAGTTTTACTGATGATGTTGCTTTAATGATAGGCAAATGTGATGTGGCTAGATTTGGGAGGATACGTGATTTGGTATGACTGATTTATGTGATATATTTCCTTCGTTGCATTTGTTGTTTGTAAATAAGCATATTCTTATTGAGGATTGTGTTGTTGGGAGATTGATTGTGGTATTTGGAATTAGTTGTGTTCAGTAATAGGTGGAAGTGAAGGATTGGTTGAGTCAATTATTTTTAATATTACAAGAGGTGGTTCCCTCAAGTGATGTTAATGATAAATGAATTTGGATAGAAAATTCGTTGCATACTTTTTTGTTGTTGCATCGGCTTACCTTAGCCTTTTATGCTTATCTTAGTGAAGGCATAACATAAAAATTTACAGACAAAAATTCTAACCAAAGTGTCTATTTTTTGTGTGGAGATTGTTGTTGGATCGTCTATCCACCAAACCAATTTATTGAGGAGCGAAATTACTAATTATGAGAATTGCACAAGTTGTATTTTTTGTTTTCCAAGTGATGAAATTAACCACGTCTATATTTGTTGCTCTTTTTCATATAATATTTGGCAATTGATTTATGATCGATTGAGTGTGTCTAATGTGTGGGGGAATGAATGTGGTGGATAAGTTATTGCAGCATGCATTTATGGTGAAAAGTAAAAAGAACTATAAAGTTACATGTTTTATTTGGAGTATTGGTCTTTGTGAGTGTAACAAAATAATTTTTCAGAAAATTAACAAATCATTAACAATTTTGTTCTATTTAAAAATTTTATTTTGGGGTTGATTTTTGTCAAGGGTGAAAAGAAATTTGAGTGAATCTTCTACACACATATGTTTACAACAATATAAAAAGTTTATCTAAAAAAATAAGTTCAAAATATTATCTATTAATTCATATTTTTGTTATTTTTATCTTTAAATATATAATATTTAAAAAATTTATATTTAATTTATGTCAAATTAAAAAATTCTAAAAATTCATATAGATCAATGTTTAATAATATTCTAATTATATTTGTAAAAAATTATTTAAATATTTTAAAATTAAATAATGTTTTATTCAGCAAAGACTAAAACAATTTATAAAACATCTGTAATACATAATTCATTTTATAAGAACTATTTTTTTTTACTGACCTAAATTGTATTTAAACTCTTTTATTAATTAAAAAAAAACCGTTCACGGCTTTAGCAATTGTGTCCGAACCCAAGGAAGAGGAACTCACACCTACCGTCTCGTTCACATTAACGCTGAGAGCGACTGAGGACCACCGTAACTTCTGCGCCGGCACCGGCGGAAAGAAAGAAAAGGACGAACGAGAAATGTCACTGGTCGATTACGCTTCCTCGTCAGACGACGACGACGTTCCTGAACCCACTGAACAAGAACGAAAGGAAAAAGAGGAACCCCAACGCAATTCACCGCAACCTCTTCCTCGACACACTCTGTAATTCCTTAATTACACGTTTTTTTTATCGTTTCAGCATAGAGTCGTTTTTTTTTCCCTGTGTTGTTAAGTATGTGTTTGGTTCAGAGGACAAAAATTGATTTCGAATTAATTGACTTTGACTTAAGTAAGTTGAAGGTAAAATGATTGATGTTTGGATAGTTCATGTAAAATTGAGTTGAATGATAATTTATTATAGGCTAAAAATTAATTCCAGAGGCAAAAGCTATAAACTGTAGTTTCAAGTTAGAATTAATTCTAAAGGCAAAATTAATTGTACTCGAGAATAATGAAACATGTCAAAATCAATTCTATACCACTAGAATTGATTTTGGCTCCTCCAAAAATGGAACCAAACTTACTGAGTCCAACATTTGATTTAGGGACCAATAGCTTTATTCTTTTTTGCTCTTAATCACCCGATTCTCGAGGAAAATGGCTCTATTAATATTTAGTTTGAACCAGGAGGTAAGTCAGAACAAATATTGTTTCAGTCAAGTTTGATGTCAAGCATTCAATCCATTCGACCTTAAGTAAAGCTTATTAACCACTTGGTTCAATAGCTTTATTTATGTAGTAACCTTGTATTTTTATTCCTATGAGATATAGGTAAATGGGGATAAGTTTTCTATATTAATTCACCTTGATGAGTTGCATTAGGTAATGCAGGAAATAGGTGGTGCAGTTGATAGTATAAAACAAGGATATGGTTTGAGGGCCGATCGCTTCTAAGGTTTCATTTGAAATTTGTTAGGGGAGGGGTTGGAGACGAATGGTAGGAGGAAAATAATTGGGAATGGCTTTGGAGGGTTTTGGAGAGCTTTGAAAAATTTCCCAATTCCTTTCCCTCTTTATAATACTCTAAAAATAGAGAATGTATTAGTCATAAGTTTTTCTCTCCCCTCCTAACTCTCAAACAAAGCCTAAAAGTTCCTTATTAGAAACATGAAGTAGGAAATAGGTGGGGTTGATAACATATGGAACTTTTTCTATAAGAAATTTTAAATGGTATTAGGTATATTCATAGCTTGCTGTTGGGTAGCACACACAAACTCATCATTTTGACATTAACAATCTGTATGTGTTTGCCGATGGTTTCGTTCTTCAAGGCTCTTTCTTTGATAGGTATTTGAAGAGATTGGTGATCCGTTTAGGCCGTTTACTCTTTTATTATATAGAAGACAAGATAGGATTAGAAATAAGTATATTAACAGAGGAAGTTGGGTAGTGAGCAAGATGGTACAATCTCATTTTAGTGGGTTGGGCATGTTCGGATAAGACCTGTAGAAGCCTAATAGGAAAGTAAATCAAAGAGTAGTGTTTAATGGTTCTTTTTTTTTAATCTTATTTAGCGTTTAATAGTTAGCGATAAAGAAAGAGAAACTAAGAAAAACCATAGATCAGATAATTAAAAACAATTTTTTTTTAATCTTATTTAGCGTTTAATAGTTAGCGATAAAGAAAGAGAAACTAAGAAAAACCATATATCAGATAATTAAAAACAAGTTAGATTTTAATAATTAATTTGTAATTGTTGTTCTGCTCTGATGTTATGTGACAATTACTTCAAATGGAGAGTCCATGACCTTCAAAATGTGGTATCTTTTTAGGGAATATTAGGTATATCTTACCATTGTTTGTTTTGTTCCTGTTGTTGCGGTTACTGGAGGGGGTTTAGGTCTGTCTTAGGCTGCTTCATACAGAAATTTTGGTGGCTGGAGGTTGTTTAGGCCGTGTGTCCAAGTCCTGTTTGGTACAATTTTTAGTTGATATTGGTGTTTTCTCTGAAGCCCTGTTAAGTTCTTCAAGCTTGTTAGATGTCAGTTGTTGAACTGTCAAGTTCAGGGAGGTGAAATTTGATGTTTTTCAGTCACTTTTGTTGTTGATTGCTGGTTTTTGTAGGTCTTCTGTTGCTTTTTGTGGCCTTCATCTCTGATTGTAGGCAGTTCAGTTTCATGTCACATTTTCACATTTTCACAATTTCGAGGTTCATGTTTTGGTAGCTGTTCTTCCTCTTCTGTTTATGGTTTTGAAATAAGTTTGTTCGCCAAAAGTGATTTTGGTACAGTCTTGCATTTCATGGTGAGCCCAGTTTCTATCAGAGATTCTGTGCTTTTCTTCAGTAGCTAGTTGTCTTCCTGATTTTGAGTAAAATACATTAAATTTTGATTGATTGAAGGCTTTAAACCAATGGTAGTGACTGTATGTAATTTTGGTGTTGACTTGTGTTGAAGGGTCATTTTCTTATGTTCTGCACACTAACTCTTGAATCTGATGTGGATTGCAATGCAATAGCTTCTTGACCATTGATAGATTCTACATTTTCTAATTTCTGGTGGTTGTTGCAGTGACTTCTCTTTGTTCTTTTAATGGAGGGTCTAAATAAAATTTAATTATTGGGTAAAAATTATAATGAAATGACAACTATGTAAGATGCATTTTAACCATTTAGGGTCATCATAATTGCATCAGTGAGCCAGATCCCATCAAAATACTGTTTTACCCTGAAAAATAGAAAATAAAGATATTGGGATATAAAAGCATATATGTAGTATCAGTATGTGCTTATATGAGATGTTAATTTAAAATCAGCATAACATTAATTATAGTAACATTTCACCTTTCTTGATCAACATTGTTTTCTTTACTCAGTATTTATGCACTTTTGTGTAGGACAAAATCTGATTCTTCATCCAACCAGCCACCACTAGAAAATAAACCACAGTCATCTTCAGCTTCCCCTTCGGTGGAGAAACTTCCTGATGCTTCACTTCTCTTTAGTTCACCTGCTCTCTCATCTAATCTGACGAATGCTAGTGACCACTCCTCTCGAGTTGCTGCGGCCCTAGCTGAAAATGCCTCACGCAAAAGAGACTCTAATGGAAGGGCCTCCTCTTCCATTCGTAGTAAAGTTCCTAGAGCAAACCCGCCTCATTCAAGGAGTGTACCAGAAACGGCTGGTCGTATGCTGGTTCCACCTCAGATCAGTGGAAGGTTAGTGGCGTCATTTTGACCGATGGCTATCTGCTTGTTGATTTATTTATCCATTTGTTGCTGGCTACTTAAAAGTTAGAGTTTTTGTTAATCATCTGAGATTACTAGATCCTTAATTGATGAAGGGTGACATAAGTTTTTTGTCAGAAAATTGTAAACATAAAAGTTTAAATGAGCTATACCATGCTGTCTGCTTATAATTTAGATTTTTATTTCCTTATTAAAATGCTGGGTTTTTCTAATTTTCTTGTTGTTTAGTATACTTTGTTATTTTATTTTTGTTTGATTATGAGCAGATTTTCTCTTCATGCATTATTGTTTTAATAAAAAAGAAATTCTGTAGTAAAGAAAAAGAGAAGGAAAAGAAAATGATATTGAAACATATGTCAACTCAGTAGGGCTTTCCTATCTCTCTGCATATTGAAGATAAAAATTCGTTCGTAAAAACCTTGACCTGAAACCCGTGATGAACAGAGAGACTAGCTTACACTAAACAAAAAGATTGATATTACCCTAAGAGGTGAACTTCCAAGAATTCGTTTGAGTTGTGTTAACAGCAAACTTGGCTTCAAAACCTTTGCTGCGGAAACCACAATTGACATTGAACACGCTATGCAGTTTGTTTCAGTTTGTGGTATTTTCCAAATAAACAAACCTTAGACCGAATCTCCTAGAAGGCTCTTTGGTAAAACTAGAACAGTAGTAGAGTGAAAATAACAATTTTAAAAAATCGAACTGAACCGGACGGTTGAACCATGAATCGGCACTGTCTACGATTTGGGTATTTGAGCGGTTCAACCACAGTTCCGTACCAGTTTGAACGGTTTAAAGCAGTTGAGACATGACCGAAACTGGAGGTGTTGCCTGTACGATATCGAGTTCGGTTTTTAAAACATTGGAAAATAGGAGAAAGAGGCAGAAGAATATGGTGGTATCATTCAGCAATCATAGTATCATTATCATACTTATGATCAAGATGGTGAAAAGGTAGAAGGTACAGAAATAGACTATTCCCTTCCTCACTCACTCAAGGACTAATAATTAAGGATGGTCATAATGGAGGGAGTCATCATGTGAATTTTATAGTTGATGTAAAAGGATAAATCATTTGTCATTTCTTGGACTTGTTAGAGATGTTGTTAGGATAATAAAGAGGTGTTAAAGTAGTTTTGGATAGTTATGTTAGTTAGTTGAGCAATTTTGTGAAAGGAAAAACCCTTGAAGGAGAAATTTCTCCCCATTCTCAATCATTCATTCAATAAATTTATTCTTCTTTTCATTTGTTTCATTCAATTTCACATTTTTCTCTCTACATTCAGTTCATAACAGATATGTATATGTACATCTTAGTTTCCGTCCTTCTCCTTGATTTTTCAATAATCTTAATTCGGATTTCGGGTTTCATAAAGAGTTCTGCTCTTTTCTATTTATTCTTTACTTTTCTGTTCCAATTTCTAATAGGATAGCAAGTTATTGTACTGACACTATTTTTCATTTTTCCACTGTTACACTTTTAGTTTCCATGATGATTTCATGGCTGCAAATTTATTTGTCTGCTAATGCTGAATCTTCCAGAAGCATCTGACATCTAGGAACAATAATTTAGTGCTTTTTCATGCATTTTACCATTTCCCATTTCCCAATATTTTATTTGCTTTAGATACCATTGTTTGTCGGACTTGTTCTGTTCCTTTCTTAAATATATAATACTAATAAATTTCTGATTTATATATTTTCTCAGGAAAAACGTTGTTACTGAAGACATAAGCAAGCTTTTTGTCCAAAAACACTAAGAACATCCATCTTCTTAGAAGATTACAAATTTGAAAGGAACGATGGGTGAGAAACTTACACCTCTAGATGCAGCACTTCACTTGTTGAAAGTGCTTGCCTTTGTAGAATTTGTACTAGAATAACGATCTTTGAAATTTGTTTATATCCTCACATTTCTACTACAGTTTAGTTAGTATTATTTTGTTAACTTCCAGCTTAGCAATGTAAAAGAAAAATTGGTAGAAATCCTTTTGAGGCGATTTACTTTGCAGCGCCTTTTTGAGATTTGCAGGCATGATTTATGGTGTGTTTGGTACCTCAGAGAGCTCCATTAACGAGCAGTGTTTAAAGCTATAACTCGGAGTTTTAGGTCTAATGCATGATCGATGGCCTTCTAACACACTTTGACATGTATAAAAAAAAATTTAGAGTAATTCATCGCTAATTTTACAAAAATGTTTTTGGTCTAGTGTGCAATGTGTATGGATATTTTTTGTCTTTCAAGTTCTTAGGAAAATGGCTCTAATAATCTTGAGTTAAGTATGAACATATTAGTTTTTGATTAGGGGTCAAATTTAGATACTTTAAGATCAATTTAACTTAAATTAAAATTTATTAGTTACCGGAGTTCAACCAATTGTGATAGTGTCTGTGGATGGATGAGTGTTTGTTAGACATAACTTCACGTTAAGATGATTTTGTAGTATTTATTTCACGTTAAGATGATTTCTTAGTATTTATTTGGTTTAGATTGAATTTGGAGGAGGCAAATGTTTCCAACAATTAAGTTATGTAAAACAAAACTTAGGCTACTCTTGGGGCTCCTTTTACTCCTAGTTTTTAAGAGACTTCACAATAATCATAATAAAGTTATGTAAATAAAGTGATTTAACTCAAAAAATCTACTCAACTAAAACTCATAACTAACACTCCGAATTTAAAAGTGGAATATAAATGTTTTCTAAAAGTTTCAAACATTATAATATTAACATCCGCATGGTTAGGGGTGTATATGGACGCAGGTCGACCCGTCAACCCGATCATTCAATTCAATTTTTATTTGTACCCGATCACTTTTGAATCTGATCTGTAAATCCGTCGACCCGTAGACCCGACCTGGTAACTAGTTATATTTTAAAAAAATTGTTTGACAGTCTCAGCAGATGCTCACAACTGTTATGATTTTTATACAAATTAATTATAATAAAATATTATTAATAACTGATTTTTATATAAATGTTGATGCAAGGTGTTCATGTGTCTAAGTTAAATATAGAATTTTTCTTACAGTTTAGCATTTAATTTGTTTTGGTCTTATAATCTCGTATATTCCTACTCATAAAATTTGTATCTAATTTTTGAATTGTCTCTTTCAAAAGAGAAATTTAATATTTGAGTTAAATACTATTTATTTAAACGTTATACTTTGTTATAATTTTACGTAATAAAGATATGAACAAAAAGCTTATGGTTATGTTTATAATAAATTTAGTTTAAATTTGTTAAATACAAAAAAAAAATTAGTTAAATACTTTTCATTTGAAATTTTATGGTTTTTGAGACATTCAAATATTAAATATATTTTCATTCAATATATGTTTCTGTAAAATAAAAAACAGGTTATTATTTATGTATAACTCGTTAACCCAACCCAACCTATTTTTATCGGGTCGGTTCGGTTCGGATTAAATGAAAAAAATACAGATTTAGAACTTAAGCCAACCCAAAGATAATCGATTGGGTCGGATATCGAGTTTTGTCAAAATTGGTTCAACCCAACCCACATACACCACTACATACGACCCTTATATAACATCTTTTTTTATGAATAAAAAAAATGATATTTTGTTTTACATTTATATACAAGAGTTTGAATCGAACTCGTGATTCCCCACATTTTCACACTTTAAGGTATGTAATGTTAACAATATGAATCAATTGAGATAAAAAACGGAAGAAGAACAAAAAAGAGGTTAGAGTTTCATTCAGAATGATAAAGTCTTTATATACTTTTTCCAAAAAAAACTAACACCTTTTTTGGTGAATAAAAAAAAACTTACATTTTATTTTACATTTATATACAAGAGTTTGGGTCAAACTCGGGATTTCTCACATTTCCACACATTAAGGTATATGATCTTAACAATAGGAATCAATTAAGAGGAAAAAAGGGAAGAAGAACAAAAGGAGGTTAGAGTTTCATTCAGAATGATAAAGTCTTTACATACTTTTTCCAAAAAAACCTAACATCTTTTTTGGTGATTAAAAAAAACTTACATTTTGTTTTATATTTATATACAAGAGTTTAAGTTGAACTTGGGATTCCCCACATTTTCACACTTTAAGGTATGTGATGTTAACAATATGAATCAATTGAGAGGAAAAAGGGAAGAAGAACAAAATGAGGTTAGAGCTTTTCATTCGGAATGATACAACTCTTTTATACTTTTCAAAAAAAAAAAGCCTTACATCTTTTTTCATGAATAAAGAAAAAACATACATTTTGTTTAGCATTTATATACAAAGGTTTGGGTCGAACTTTGGGATTCTCCATATTTCCACACTTTAAGGTATGTGATGTTAACAATATGAATCAATTGAGAGAAAAAGAGAAAAAGAACAAAAAGAGATTAGAGTTTCATTTATAATGATAAAAAAAATTAATATATATATTACAAAGCAGATATATAGTATTGCATAAAAAGACTAGACTATTCATTTAGAAATATAAAAGATCCAACACAATCGCCTCTCTCAAATCTTAACCCTAAGTTCTCTTCTTTTTCCTCCATTAGAGACAGGTGGCTTATGACCATTTTTTAGTCTAAAATCATCACAAATTTAGTTTTCTTTTATATTTTATGTTGTGATTTTTTCGTTTGAGTGCGACGATTTTTTAAGTTTTCCGTATTTGTGCAGTTTTTCTTCTCGTTTTGGCGCGATGTTTGTTTTGATTCGACATAGTAGCTTAGATCGATTACAATTTTCAGTCATGACTTTGGCGTCGTCAGCATTACAAATCGAAAGACATAAGCATTTTGGACAGTTGAATTTTGTCATGTTTTCATTTAACCCTATTAACTTAGGTGTTATGAATATGTTCGCATATTCATCTTTAAATTTATACTAAATTGATGTATTCTATAATTTGGATCAATGAATATTGTTTCCTTTTATTAAAAAAAACACGAGTCTAACCACTAGGATATTTGACAAAGAAAAAGTAAATTATTTACGGACCTTTTATTTTGTAGGACCAAATTATATCTTTTTTATTATCTTTAAAAAAATTGTCTTTTTTTTTTAATTATTGTTAAGTACATAATTATCCCCTTTTTCGAAGGTGGTTCTTGTAAGGATTAAATTTTCGTCCTAATTTATTTTTCTTAGATAAAAAACTACATTATTTTTTTAGTGACAAAATAAGGTCATATTTTTTCAATGACTAACATCTTTTCCCGAAAAAATTAACATTTTTTTAATAAAAAAAATTACAATTTTTTTACATTTATATACAAGGGTTTGGGTCGAATTCGAGATTCCCCATATTTCCACACTTTAGTGTATGTGATGTTAAAAATATAAATAAATTGAGAGGAAAAAGGGAAGAAGAACAAAAGGAGATTAGAGTTTCGTTCAAAATAATAAAGTCTTAATATACTTTTCCCAACAAAAAAAAACTAACATCTTTTTTGGTGAATAAAAAAAACTTACATTTTGTTTTACATTTATATGCAACAGTTTGGTCGAACTCGAAATTCTCCACATTTCCACACTTTAAGGTATGTGATGTTAACAACATGAATCAATTGATCCGAAAAGAGAAGAATAACAAAAGGAGGTTAGAGTTTCGTTGAAAATGATAAAAGATTAAGATAGATATTACTAAGCGAATATATAGTATTGCATAAAAAATATATATAGGAGCATAAAAATACTAGACTACTCATTTAGAAATATAAAAGATCCAACAACATAAGTCTAGTTGACTATTATCTAACAAGTGAAGCTACACAACCACCTCTCTCAAATCTTAATCATATGTTCTCTTTTTTTTCCCTCCATTAGAGAGAGGTGACTGATGACCATCTTTTAGTCTAAAATCATCACTCCAAATTGTTTTTCCCTTCATTTTATTTAAATAAGTGGCTTCCACACAAATTTAGTTTTCTTTTATATTTTTTGTTGTCTAAGTACGACGCTTTTTAAATTTTTCCTTCTTGGTGCAGTGTTTCTTCTCGCTTTGGTGTAGTGTGTGTTTTGGTTCGACATAGTAGCTTAGATCGATTACAACTTTTAGTCAATGATTTTGACATCGTCAACATTACAAATATAAAGACATAAAGTTTCAAGACACTTGAATTTTATCATGTTTTCGTTTTACCCTATTAACTTGTGTGTTGTGAATATGTTCGTATATTCATCTTTTAATTTGTAATGAATCGATGTATTTTACAATTTGAATAAATGAATATCGTTTCTTTTAATTAAAAAATCATGAATCTAAATATTCTTTTATTATTTATAAAAAAATATTCTTTTTTTTTTAATTATTGTTAAGTACATAACTATCCCCTTTTTCGAAGGTGTTTCTAGTAGGAATTAAATTGTTGTCCTTATTTATTTTACTTAGAGATAAAAAAATTACTTCATTTCTTTAGCGACAAAATTAAGTCATATAAATTTTTCAAGGATAAAAAATGAGGCAAATTCTAGCATGGATCAAAGTCTATCATAGACTAACTTTAAAAAATGTTTAAAGTTGAAACAATCACAAACGTTATTTCTTTGACATATACACTAATTATCATCTTCATTTTTATGACTGAAATAATGATTTAAATAATATCAATTTATTATAAATAAATAAAATATATATATATATATATATATA
>JBBPBR010000004.1:4096121-4112221 GCA_037974775.1 Cicer pinnatifidum
CTAGTTTGATACAATGTTGATAGTATAAATGGTCCACTAACTAAATCAAAATAAATCAATAATTTCTTTTCTTTCGGTATAAAATACTTGGATATTCAAATTATTATTCGGCTATATTCATCGATGTGCAAATTTGAGAGGTTTGAATCAAAATGAATGCTAATTGCATATAATTTATTTCCATGTTCAAGATCAGTATGCAATCCTTATGTTTTTAATTATTATTATATTATTATTATTAATATTATTATTATTATTAAGCAAGTATTTATATTTTCTTATAATATTATGCATGTCCATGAACTATTAGACATATAAATAGAATTTAGGAATTTAGTGAGTAACCTAAGTTCATATCTCTAGCTAGCTCAAATTGTATTTATGGAGTGATTTTTTCTTTAGTTAGAATGAGAGTGTATTTTGGGAGTTTTAATTTAACCTTCTATACAATCTAACCACATGCATCCCGCTCCGATAAAAGAAAGAAAACAAGAAAGAACGATGCAAAGAGAAAGAAGACTGAACGAGAGAAAAGAAGAAGAGAAGAGAAAACAGAAAAGAAAAAAAAAAAAAACAATAGAAATTGAGAACCACCAAACTTTTTTTTTATCTTGCATGTCCTTTCCAAGTCACCTACAACATTTTCTTCATGATTAATTTGACTTCACCAAAATTTTGGGTAGAAATGTAGAGAGAAAAAGAGAGATAGCAAGAGAGAGAAATTATGGTTTATCCATGAAAGGAGTTAAATCTTGTTTATGAATGAAGAATTTAGAAAAGAAATTGAAGTATTTGAAGAAAGGAACTTGGAGGGAAGCTAGGGTTCAAAGGAAGAAGATAAAGTTCAAAGTAATTTATCTTGCATTTTAGATAAGAATAAAATTTCAATAGATTTTATTTGTTTTTGTCTTTTAGTGGCCAAAAGCTTCTATTTCTTGTGAGATGATATAAAATAGCTAGCATTAGATTCCTTTTTTAGTTGTCAATGAATATATGCAAACTACTATATATAGCTATTTGGCCTATTGAAAAAAAAAATCAATCATTGCACAATTAGTACAACGTCATTTCTTTATTATCTACTCTTTATTTTTGTGCATTCGACGAGCTACTTTCTAAAGTTAATAGTACCTAAGTGAAAAAAAGGATATTATCAAATCAGTCCCTAATATCTAAAGTTAATTCGTGTTATAATTGATATCTGACTTTGCCTTGGACCATGTAGTACTCACCACCTCCACCATTGCCCTCTTCAATTTAAGATCTTAACAAAAGAAAAATTGATGAATATCACACCGATATGCAGGTGAATGATGCTGAGTTGAAAACTTGTTCCAAAGAGCTCACTCTTCAAATGGTACATGTTTAGAAGCTTCACACACACTAATACAAACTCAATCACATCATGGTGTGGGTGATTACCCTAACGACCATCTTCACAACGTTACAAACACTAAGAGTCCAAGGAATATTTACACAATATGTATTTTAAAGTGGAATTTCCCATATTCAATGGAAAAAACGTACGTGATTAGTTTTCTCCTTGTTGTAACAACTACGAAGTCAATGGTGCATTTAGCATACCACATTTACGGGTTAACTTTGTAATGATATTCTAATTACATGCACACAATTTTGATTGTTAGCTGACGTGAACTCAATATGTGATGAATTTTACAAAGCTTTTTAGTGATGCTTATGAGGATCCCCATCTTTGCTACTACAACCTATCAAACAAACAGGGAAAGTGTAAGAATACATTGACCAATTCAAGCTCGCGTGAACTCAGGTAAACTTGATCCCTAAACATTATTTGAGTATGTTTTTGTTAGGTTATATCATTATACTCAAATACATGTTAGAATTTTTCTTCCTTTCACTATTGCTTATGCAACTAATTTAGTTCGATTGCATGAAGCTTCATGTGAAATAACAACCAAGACTTTCTTCTAAGTTTGCATATACCTTTCAAAAACACCTCTATTAGTACCTAAACCTACCACTTTTGTTTCAAATTTACCTTTTTCATCTCATACACATATCATATCAAATCCACCATATTCTGAACTCCGTTCTTCTGTTAAATGTTTCACACACACATTTTTTGCTGTTGAAATGACAAATTGTAGAGAAAAGGACCTTTGCATGTTTTGTGATGAACCCTTTACCACAGGTCACCAAATAAAAAATAATTTTTCATAAATGATGATTTTGGAAATTGCTGACGAAGTTGTCCCCTCTCATGACACTAATACAAACATTGAGTCAGTTCAAATATGTTAGAACCAAGTTGGTTTGAATAATTATGATCCTTACTTGTTTTGATGATAACACAATTATTTTATGGTAGTAATTTAAAGCACTAATGTTTTATTTAGGTGTGTCGTTCCCAGATCACGTGATTTTATATAACTTTACACTGAATCCTCTGAAGTTTGGACAAATGAAAGGAATACCAAAACTTTACTCAAAATATTTTTTTAAGCTTGATGAATGCACTTGAAATGCGCCTCTGGTAATTTTGTTGTTGCAAGCAATGCTTTGATAACTGTGTCAAGCATACGACCATTCGCTGTTGATAAATATGACAAACATATGATCATTTGCCTCTAATAATTGTGACAAACATTTGATCGTCTGACTATGATGGAAAGTCAACGCTCCAATGAAAATCCAATGCTCTGGTAAATAACCAACACTCTAATGCTCTAATTAAAAAAGCCAACACTGATAAAAAGTCAATACTTTGAAGAAGTCAAATTTGTCTATCCTCTGCTCAACATTTTGAATCTGTTATCCAATAGTAACTGCATCCGCCAACAACGTAATTGTAATAAGCTAGCAGGTTGAGAAGAGTTATACACAATCATGTTTACTAGTAGGGTTCAGTGGACGTGTGATCAAGTTGGTGAATTAATGGATTAGTTTCTTCAGTATGAAGGGACTGGACAAATCTACTGTGTTGATGATGAACCAAGATAGTCGCAACACAATTTTTTAGCAACCTCTAAATCTAAAAAATTCACTAGTGGTTGCTAAAAAATTAGGGCACAAATTGAAAGAAATTTCCCCATTATCTGTCACTAGTGGAGGGAGTCATGTATTAGAGGCATCTTATATTTGTAGATGGTTTCAATGGGTCATTCCACAAACTAAATCATTAACATTGCTATAGTTTTACCACCCATCTGTTGTGATTTGATTTTCGGAATTCAATGGCTTAAGTCCCTAGGCTACATCTTATGGGACTTTGAGAATCTTCAAATGGAATTTTCTACTAAAGGTCAGAAAATTCTTTTAAGGGGTGGAGAAAGGAGTGGAATTATGTTTTATTTCATTAAATAACAATAAAGCCAATTTTGTGATTCTCACATGCCATTTATACAACCCCATTGATCTTTCTCAAACCTTACTTAACATTATTAGTAATTAATGATTCTGATTTTATTGTTGAAGAACCTAAAGATTTACCTCATTCTAGAACCACTTTTGATCACAAAATATCTTTAAAAGAAAGATATGAACTATTTAATTTAGGGCTATTCCTTTACACATCTTTCCAGAAAAAAATTGTTGAACACTTGATCACTGAAATTTTAGAACATGGCATCATTCAATATAGTTCCATTCCTTTTGCTTCACCAGCTATTTTGGTACAAAAAGAAGATGGGGTCTGGACATATGTGTGGATCTTAGAAGAATAAATAGTTGTACGATAAAAAATAGATTTCATATTCTTTAATTGAGTTCTTAATGGTTGAATTAGGTGGTACTTATGTTTGTTTTTTAAATTGGATATGCAATGATTGAGGAAAAGAGCCCAAGACAACTTTCAAGACTCATAATGCCCCTTTTGAGTACTTAGTCATGCTTTTTGGCTTGACAAATGCTCCTACTTTATTTAAGTGCTTCATGAACTAGGTTTTACAACAGTTTTTAAGAAAGTTTTTCATCATTTTTTATGACATTCACATTTAAAGTCATTCCATTTATGATTATGAGGCTAATTTGTGTATCATTTTCCATACCATTAGAAACAACGATGTATTCCTAAATAGATGTAAATATTAGGTTTCTATAACTCATGTTGAGTATCTAAGACATTTCATCAGGAAAAGGGTGTATTCACTAATCTTGCAAAAATTTCACATGTGAAAGTTTGGCGACTACCTAAAACCATCAAACAATTGAGGGGGTATTACGTCTTGCTTGATAATTTAAAAGTTTTGTGAAATATTTTCTGCAAAATTTGAAAAATAGTGTATGAGCTATTTGAGAAATATTATGTTCATTGGGCTATCGAAGTTGAAAATGCCTTTACTAATTTGAAAATGGCCTTGATATCAACTTATGTCGCCACCTTGATTACAAATCTTTAGGGCCTAAACAACAAGCTATGACTTTGTATGAATGGGAGCTGTAGGCAATAATAGATGTTTTTTTTTAGAAATGGAGAGTGTAATTATGACATGGTTCTTTTATAATCAAATTTGATAAAAACTTTATACCCCTTTCGAAAAAGCTTGGGTGGAAAAGCTTCGAGCTTTGAATTTGATATTCAGTATAAGGAGGGATTTGCCAATATTGTAGATTTTGCTTTATCAAGAAGTGTAGAGGCCAATATTATAGATTTTGCCATATGTAAAATGATTTAGGAGTTGGAAGTTGATTAGAAATCTTATCCTAAATTTACTTAGACCAAAGTTTAACCAAAAAGGTATGGTAAACAAGTAATTGGGAAAGACATCTCTCCAAATACAAGGATAAAGATATTTAATCTAGTGGCAGGGTCATTTTGGTAGAGATATTACAACAACAAGTATAGAGTTTGTATACCAATTCCTTCTAAAATTTGAATTGACATTAGTATGAAGTTTATAGAAGGCTTTCCTAGTTTTTAGGAAAAACAAGTCATTTTTGTGGTGGTGGAAAGATTGAGTAAGTATGATATTACTTGATTTTTATATCTTCACATTGCTATTGTGGTATTTTCTTTCTTCAGTTGTATTTTCATGTTTGTAATGGATTTGTTGGACCATCTTCATCTTGTTTTGAAGTTTCTAGAGCTCATCATGAGCTAAATATATTTGGTTAGGAGGTAAAAAATATATTAAAATATTTTTGGGTTAAGTTAGATTATGGTATGTTTGTGTATTTAAGACAAGCTGATTTGTTGTTATCTTTGAAATTTGGCTTCATCACCTAAGTTTTAAAGTATTTTTATCGTGCAGAAGTGAGAAAGATAAAAACGTTTGTTTTAAATGTGTGAAGTTAATTAATTTGGAAATTAATTAGTGTCATTTTATGATGGATAATCACTTGAGTCTAGAAAGTAGCCTAAATTAAAACCTAAATTACTACTTTATACAAGATTTACTCCTTGCTTTATCATTGAAAGTTTCCTCAATGAAGGTTTGAAGAATTGTTTTGGAAGTCTCATCATCATGGGTGTAACACCCCAAACATTGTATATTCCATTTATTCTTATTTTTGCTAATAATTCTATTATTTATATTTTATTATCGTAATTCATATATTTATACTAATCCCTTAGATCTTATATAATCATAAATGATTGTTAGTTATTCAAGTAAAGTTTAGTTTAGGAAGGTCATACTAATGTGTTTGTTATAGTTGGGGAATGAATTAGAAATAAACCCAAGAATGAATGAAAGAAATAAACAGGGAGGGAGGGAAGAATGTAAAAGAAGAGGGAAAAAGAAGAAGAAAAAGAAGATAGAAAGCACCACCATTCTCCATTGCATGTCACCTCCAAGCTTACCAACACCATTCCCTTTATAATATATTCTTCTTACAACAATATTAAATACAAATGAGGAGAGGAAGATAGAAAGAGTATTAGGTTTCAGTCTTGAAGAAACAAAAAGAAGATGAAGATGAAAGTCAAGTGAGGATTATTATCAATGAATGGGATTAAAACTCAACCTTAGGAAAAGACACAACTCTCTCATGTCTACACGTTAAGGTAACATAGAAAACTCTCTTAAAACTTCTCTTAGGTGTGCTTAGAGATCATGATTTGCATGTTTAGGTATTGAGATAATCCTATTTGATTTAGTAACATTGATTATTAATAATGCATATTAGGTGTTTGTATTAATTACTATGAATAGTTGTTGTTTTATTATGATTGTTGAATGTTGTGGTTGAGTTAATGATGAGATGATAATTATTTAGTATTGGTAATTAATTGATTTATACTTAATTTTGAATGTATTTTACTTAGTTGAAGATATGAAGTTGAAAATATAAAGTTTGAAATAAAAATAGTATAATGTTGTCTATGAACCCGTATAGATATACCTTCGGTATTTTGTTCATAACTTTCTCCATAGATAGGGTTTTAAGCTGATTTTTGTCCCATTAGAAACTTGACTTAATTATCTTAGAAATAGACACTAGTTTCACTAATTTTCATTGAGAATTGATAGAGGAACTTGAGTTACAAGGTGGAAAAAAATGTTGTTCCATTTTTGCCCCTATATACGTTATTTTATTAAATTTTATTAAATTTTATTAATTTTATGCCTATTATGTAGAATAAAAAATACATTTATAAACTAAACATCTTAAACTTTTCAAATGTTATCGTTTATTCAAATCATATATCGTTTGATATTTTAATTAAATCGTCAAGGTTTTAGTGTTTTTTGTAGAAAAGGATTATGACATAGATAAGTTAAAATGGGTATAACATAAGCAATATGAATTGCTTTTGAGTGAAGTCAATTGGATCTAAAATAAGACTATATTAGTTTTATCAAGTTAAGATTTATAATTTTTATAAATATAGAAATGGTTAAGTAGTATTGTAAACACAAATGCGCTGTCATAAGATTATTATGTAATGTTGTTAACTTTAGAATACCATAACTTTAGTTATATAGATCATTTGAAAATTTAAACATAACAACTGTTTTTTGGAAGTTTGATATGTTAAGCGCATGTTCAATTGTGTGAATGGAGATTACTCATATGTTATGATTAAATATATATATATATATATATATATATATATATATATATTTACATAAATCCAAGAAAGTAATGAAAACACACAAGACAAAAATAAAATTAAAAAGATCAATTAGAAATCAAACAATCTATATACTTCAAATGTTGAAACCATTCAAGCGAAGAGAAAAATAGTTGAAAAACCCTTACTTAAAAGTTGATCTATTACATTACACTTATGAACTCTAATCATATAATGTCTAGACAATGTTAAAGATGTATGAGTCCACTCATCGGTACTCGGGGTTTCATCTAAATCTAGGAAATAAATTCTACAAGTAAGGATGAGGTTTTGTAAGTCACTAATTTTGCGACTAGCTCCACTTAAATTCCTCCATGTTATAAACTCTAACACTTACTAATTTTGTGAACTAGTATAAAAATATATGTGTTTCCCTCTATCTATTTGTTTCTCATATCTATGTTCTCTATGATTCAACCTCTTTGTATGTAAACCCGTTCTAATCGTAAGTTGAATGGTTTTATAAAGAACATACTTTTTTGTTAAGTCTTTAAAGTATTTTTCAAAAATGGTAAAATAAAATCCAAGGCCCCCAATTTGTTGTATTTTCTAGTACCTTCACAATCAATAAAGCATAGTTCATCTTTATTACCCCCTTAATTGTCCTAGTAATCCTTAAGCTTATAGGCATAGAAGAATGTACTTTTTTTACACCATCTTGTAACCAAAAGATTTTGATTTTCTTACGCCAATAATTATTTTTCTACCACAACAAATTGGCCATCTTATTTTTTAAATCATGCACCCCATGAACCATATGACTATTAAATGAGATGAGAAGACGATTGGTAACCCTAAGAAATATGAGTTATTAGTCACTAATTATCTTGAATTTATGAATCTCTAAGTATAAATTTAGTAATAGGTTGAATTTAAATTAATTTTAGTTTGGTAAAGATACTAGTAGTAAATGTAGCATTCTTCTGTTTTTAGATGAAATTATGTTGGTTGTGTGGTAATGAGATCCTATAAAAGTTGTGGTTGACCTCTGTACCGTACATGACTCAAATTTGGGGTTGTGCGTGATGTGTTGGATTGAGTTGGAAACTATTAATCATTCTTTTTTTTTTTTTTCCAATGTAATGCATCCTATAAAGTTGCATTCTTGGGAACTAGTCTTTCATATTTTGTTCAATTTGGTGGTATATTTAAAGGAAGGAATAAAAAGAAGGGTTGATTTATCTTTTGACTTTCAGTTGTGTGGATAATTCTCTACATAGAAATGATTTCATTTTTGAACAAAAGGATGGCTCAATCGAGGATATCGTCGAAAACGTAAAAAGGATGTCTTGGTGTTGGTTCACTTTGAGGTATGGAAAGAATAAAAGTTATTATTATTATTCAATTTGGAATTGTAATCCATTGAGTTGTCTTTCCCTTTGTAAATTGTCGTTGTATATGAGTTTGAGTACCTATGGTACTTAGTTTATATATCTTTGGTTATGTTAAAAATTAAGATCCTATGATGCTCTCCTTTTATCAGATGAATTTATTCAATAATAGAATAAAAAGAACCAATTCATATTGGTTTATAATGTCATTTTCATAGGTAATAAATTGTATGTATTGTTTTGACTTTATCTAGAGTTTTAGATGTTTAATTTATATGATCTTTAATTTGTTGGAAAGCTTAGCGAATTATCTACCATTTTTATTAAGACTCAAGACTAAATTAACTTCTTTAATGGCAGAGAATGGGCTTAAAGATGATGACACAATTATGCTGAATTTTTTTATTTGTTAATTTTAATTAAAATAAATAGTGGACTGATTCGTGAGGAATGAATAGTACTCAAGTAGAGCACATAAAGGGGGTGTAGAAGCGCTTTATTGGTGTAGAAGAAATAACTATTGATTTTTCTTGCTGAAGGTGCAAACATGAGAAGAGGGGGTTGAATTGTGTTTGACTAAGTTGAATCCTTTTTGCTAGTTTATTTAAATCTGGTTCGAATTTGGTGACTTACTTAGAATAAAAGTAGTAGCAATAGTGTTAAGTGATAAGAGGTCGAAGTAAAACAATAATTGCAGAATTAAAGTGAGACAAGAATTTATCCTGGTTCACCATCAACATGGTAGCTACGTCTAGTCCCCTCACACATAAAGATTTAATCCACTTATTCAAAACTTGAATTACACAACACCTGATCCTACAAACCAGTCTTCTAAAAATAACCTGATACCTACATACTTTTTGAGGAACACAAACATCTTTACTTTACAAGTTAAGTCTTCTCAACACAATATGAAAGCCTACAAATTGCTTGAGGAACACGAAAGCCACTATCCATAAGGGTTACAAAAGATTGGAACTGTAATGACCCAACTAATTAAAACTTAGTAATATACATGTGTTACAAATAATATTATGAAATTTGAAATAGGGATTTTTTTATTTAAACTTAAATTGATAAGGAGGGCACAAGAGTAATAAGGAATAAAGGCCAAGGGACAATTTGGGAAGATCCTTCATTTTCCCTCTCATAAATGCTTCACGGAAATTTTCGCGCTCGTTCTCTCTTCCTTCCAGTAAACCAATTTTGGGAAAAACCCCATTTTTTACGATTTACTTTCTTCTCTATATTCCCCATTTTCACTCTTCTTCCAAATCTTGCAAAACTAAAAGTTAACTTACATTACCAAACATGTTCAACACCATTGCATGCGAAAGTCTATCTCTTCAGCCTTCTGAATCCGCTCAAATTAGTGGAACAAGGAAAACACGACTGACCAAGAGGGATTTGAGGTGAAGTAAGGAATCTGAAATTAAAAGAGTTCAAAAATGAGTTGGGACACAAGTTCATTTTCACATTACAATTACGTGAGTTCTTTACCTTTTTATCATGTGAGATTGGGGGATTAAATTTTATTACAATTTCTGAAACTGTTTGGAATAAAGGGGTATGGAAGAAAAGAACCAAATTAGTGAGGAAAAAAATCAAAGAAATTCAACACATAAGAATTTCATTGAAAATTTGAGTTTATCTATGTTAATTTAGAACATGCATGCAATTTATCTCTGTTTGTGTGATGTTATTAATGAGTTATGTGTGAGGAAAATTTAATTAGATGCGTAGACTTTAATTTAAAGTCAGTATGCTTGTCGAGCACAATTGCTGCTCGTTACTGATGTGCCTCTGATGCATATGCATAAACTGTGAGTTCTGAATTCTTTAAAGCAATTGTTTTGGGGTTATTACAGATTAGGAGAAGTGGAGTGTGAGGAAATGGAAATTTTTAAATGTCGGTGTTTTAAAACTGCATCCAAATGATTTTTCATGGCTCCGACGTTGTTACCATTTTCATGAATCTAATGTTGTTATTAACTTCTAGACTTTGATATTGTTATTAATTGTATGACTCTGAAGTTGTTATTAATTTCATGACTCTGTTGTTGTTATTAATATCATGATTATGATATTGTTACTAATTTTATGACTCTGATGTTGTTTCTATTTTTCTGCCTCTGGTTCTAGTTTTGAATTAGGAACTTGAACTAAATTATTATGGATTTAGTATATTGCTAAGTTATTTAAATTATTGTGGATGAAGGATGCATTGCATACATGACATAATAAAGATATTTCATTAAAAATATCTCAAGTTTAGTACACTTTCATTAATCAAATCATGCATGGCCTTATTCATGATGGGAATCAAGTTGTTCCAGACATGGTTCAACAAGTAAAGGAGAACAATCAATAAGCTAATTGGGGTTTGGCCAGACCACCTTTACCGCTCAGGTTTCAATTATCTTAGTGACTCATGTTGAGATAATTGGACGATATTGCTTTGTTTACAAAGAAAGGATTTCAGTGGTCATGTGCAGTTTTCCAAAATCATTCTAAAAGAATGATTTCGGTTTAGTTTTTTTTTTTTTTAAATATGTGAAGTTGAGAGTAGCTAGAGGCTGTTCAGGTGCAACTTAATACCCGAGGCGAAAAACTCCAAATTTATTTGTTTAATTATAATGTATTAGGACCTTTGTTGTATTAAAAGCTTATGTAAAGGTTTAATTTGAGCATTTAGTTGGACTATTGTACCTTATGAATCTATTTGAGCAATTGGAAACTATAATTGATTGATAGTTGAATTGATTTAAATTGATTCATACTATTCTTTATATTTACTTGCCTCTAATATATTAAGATGTATGAATTGAGACGACAAATTCTAGATAGTTGGTGTTGAGTCTTACAGGAACAAATTGGTTTGCTTTTAACAAGTTAACTATAAAAATCTCTCTCACACTAGAAAATACTTAGTGAATGTGCTTCTTTAGACTTTAACCTTATGAACTCTAATGACTTAGGAAATTTTGTGCTTCTGAGTTCGCTTCTTTTCTTCTTCAGCCTTGAGTATCTATTTGTAGAATAGGTTAGGATTTCTCATTTGTCCTTACAAAATCTGAATCATATCTTTGCAAACAATAAATGTATCTTCTTGTAAACAATTCTTGATCATATCTTATTGTAAATAATTCATATATGTTTGTAGATTATGATCAACTCTTCTTGTAAATAATTTATATCTTCTTGTAAATAAATCTTGATTAAATCTTCTTGTAAATAATTTGTATCATCTTGTAGATAAATCTTGATCAAATCTTCTTGTAAATAATTCATATATTCTTATGATAAATCATGATCAAATCTTCTTGTAAATAATTCATATCTTCTTGTTGATAAGATCTTGATCATATCTTCTTAAAATCTTGACCATATATTCTTTTCAACTTGGTCAAATATTTTCTTCAATTATAAATTTAAATCAAATCTTATTTTAGATTATCTTCAAAAACAAAAATCTTCTTTAATACTACTTTCTTGATTTGAGCTAGAATGGAGTCGGGTTATTCTTGGATCTTCACAAGTTTTTGATTGTAAATAATTCATATCTTCTTGTTGATAAGATCTTGATCATATATTCTTAAAATATTGACCATATATTCTTTTCAACTTGGTCAAAGATTTTCTTCAATTATAAATTTGAATCAAATCATATTTTAGATTGTCTTCAAAAACAAAAATCTTCTTTCATACTACTTTCTTGATTTGAGCTAGAATGGAGTCAGGTTATTCTTGGATCTTCACAAGTTTTTGATTCGGCTAAGTCTTCTTTTCATACTTAATTCATTTAATTTGAGCCGTTGACTTTCCATCAAAGGCATTACATTTCTTGTTGAAGTGAGATGTTGTGTTTCTTGAATAATTAATAGTCAGAGGCAAAAATGCATGACTTAAAATTAGTGGCATTGGACAAATCACTTTGTTGAAACTTCAGAGTCAATACAACATTAAAGGTCGCATATCAGAGGGAATATTTGAAGTGTGTTGCCCCATTTTGATCACCCAAATGTTATATTTGAATTTATGATTTGAACTCTCTTCATAATTAATTATACCTTGATATGAACTCTTTAAAGACATGTTGAGTTTGTGCACATCAGAGTCATGCAAGGGATTTAGAGGCATGCTTCAAATTTAGTCTTCAAATGGAGTCTTCAAACATAATTTTAGAGCCATTCTTCAGAGGCAGTCTTCAGGCATAGTTATCTTACCATGTCTTCAAACCCAACATCATACCCAAACATATTACTTTCAAAGGCATATATTTAGAGGTAGACGTATATACTTTATGTTCCTTTGATTTCATCCCTTGATCACTTCCTCTGGTGACTTTCCTCTGATTTTCTTCTACCAATTTTTTCACACTTAATAAAGCCATTAATCTAAATCTATTGTTCTCATAAAATACTTTTGTTTAAATCAAAACTATAAGTGGAAAACCAACAATAACTATTGATTTGTCTTGCTTAAAGTGACTCTTGAGTTTCTCATGTTACCATTGTAACTACATTTTCATTAATTCTAAACAAGGTAATCAATGCAAACACTAGACAAAGCAATAAGTGTAGCCACTTGAAATTTTTGTTATTTTGTTGTGGTCTTTTCCTTACTTGTAGTCAACCAAAGCAAGTTTTCCTATATATAGGGAGATAAATTTTGTTGAAAAATTACACTTTATATGTTTGTGAGAGTTTTGTTTCTTTTAGTTATGGATTTAACCACCCTTTGATCTTATCAAGAAATCAAATTTCTTTGTGCTGATCATTCACTTAAAGCTTATCATTTCTTTTTCTCCATAGAAGCGAGAGTGTGACACCATTCCATTTCTATCATTCAGTTTATATGTTGTCTTGCTCTAGTAATTCCTCAAGTAGTTTCAAGTTGACATAAATCACATGTCACCGTCTTCATATTATTCTTATCATTTACATCATTAAACTGCCATGCTAGGTCCATATTATCACCGGTTGGTTTAAATTTTATACACATAGCAGAATTATTAATTTGTGGGGTTGCAAATAATGTTGCCATGATTGTTTGTAGAAAAAAGCAGAGAAAGGAGGGAAGTAGAAAAAAAAACTTAGAAAAAAGGATGAAAATAAGTAACTAAAGAAAAAATTAAATAAAAAATATATAAAGAAGGAAGTAACAAAAGAAAAATAAATTAAAATAAAAAAATAGAAAGAAAGAAGTAACAAAAGAAAAAAATTAAATTAAAAAAAAAATAGAAAGAAAAAAAAAATAAAAAGAAAGAAGTAACAAAAGAAATAAATAAATAAAAAAGGAAAAAGAGAAAGAAGTAACAAAAGAAGAAGAACCTAAGGAGAACGACACACTAAGAGGAACAACGAAGAGAAAAATGGGAACAAGAACAACGCCCAGATTGTGTGTGACCTCCCTCCTCCCCACGCTGCACTACGCCGCCATCTTCCGGCGCGACCACACCCATAATCACTCCGGCCCGATCGCACCAATAATCGCCGTGGTTTAATAATTAAAATTTCCCAACTACTTCTCATGCATTCTAAACCACTTTTAAGTGATTTTAATCGGTGTTCTCATTTATACACTTTTATTTTATTTGCAAGTGACAACTCAAAATGTTTATATCTTTTATTTTTAAGAAACAAGTTATGAAGCGTTTAAAAATTAGGAAAGCTAGTATGACTTTCTCCAAATTTTCATAACTTCAAACAATAACATATTTTGTAAGGAAATTTTGATGTAGGATAACTTGACAATCATATCAGTAAGGTTAGGCACCAAGAGCCAATAATTGTGAAAACACAAGCTTCTTCTTGGTTTCACCGCTCAATCGGTAAGACTTTTTACTACTAAAAAGTTAATAAAAAATTTAATAAAATGCAAAAAGTTCACTTACAAAACAATCAATTGAAATTAAAAGTTTTTTCATATCATAAGATGTTTTTATAAATTACTACTTCAATCCTTAAATATAGAAGTCTCTTGACCTATTTTATTTTTTATAAGACTTTTTAAAAAAATTTAAATATATTAATAATTTGTTTTTTAAAATACCTTTAATAAATTTTTTTCCTTATGCAATTTATTATAAATACTCAAATGAAAGTATTATTATGAAGGGTAAAGTTGTAAAACCATATCAAATTATCAATAAATTTAATGACATAATAAATTTTTCTGAAATTGTGTAATTTACTCAAATGGATCATATATTTAGATACAAAAGTAACATAAAAGTCTATATAAATATTATAAGACTTTTTATAAATTGTAAAAAATCTTATTAAATACACTATTTTTGTACCCCTAACTTAAAAATGTACATGTATTATTTTAATATTTAATTATACTTTTATCTCTTTACTTCAATTCATTTGTAAAATTAATTCTACATGTTATATTATTATTTTTTTAATTAAAAAATAAGATGAAAAAATTAAAACATTTGAATTTTACAAAATAGAAAAATTAATTTTACTAATTGATAAAAATAAGAGAATTAAAATTAAAATTAAATTATTTATAATATCTCAAGATAAGACATGTTTAGATTAAATAAAAAAACTTTAAAATTATTCTCAATTACTAATCCAATTAATACACTCGGAAAAGAACACATTTTGTTTTTGAATTTGACACAACACTTTACCTAATAATGTTGGTCAAAGATTCTATACTGTTTTTATTGAATCTCGATCATCTTAACATCATAAATTATTCGGTGGTTGGTGTTTGTTTCATGCATGGGGAGCAAGAATTAGGCCTAATTAAATCCATAAACACACGAATCAAATAGTCCTTTGTTCCAAGACTTGAAGTGTCATTCAAGTTATTTGCACGTGACTATGTTCATTGTCCTAACTAAACTGTTCTTTTTGTCCTCCCAATGTTAAATTGAGACAAGCTTTTTTGGTTTCTTTAGAACACTCTGAATGGTTCCTATTGGGTGCAAATTGGACCACACAACGTAACGGGAGGGATGATGTCCCCAAAAAAATCTGTGCTAATGTTATCTCTTGTTTTATGAGCTAATTAATGTGGGAATTCATTTTAAAGGTGGTCAAATAATGAGTTGCCAAAGGTTCAAAATGTTCAAATTTATTTCTACCTACAAAAACATTCAATTCAACAAGAGAATGGTAATAACCGTTTTTTTAATTCACACTTTTTAATATATATATATTTTTTATTAATTGAGGTTTATATGTGGTCCATCAAATTTATATGGATACGATATAATTGAGTGAATTCAGATAAAATTAAACAATAAAAATATTTATTGAAATATGTGTATTAAAATATGTGTCAACTAACATTTTTCATTCAATAAACATACTTCATGGTTACTCTTTATAAATTTTTGTATTTTTTCTCTCAGCTATATTACGGTTAATCAGCTACGTAATTATAAACAGCTTTTGACTAAATAAAATTGATCCAATGACTCATTGTTTATAATTACGGTTAATCACTACGTAATTATTAAGCACTCATTTACTTATACTACCTCATTCATGTAAACATCTTTTTGATATCTACAAAATAGTCAAATAAATAAGTACTTATATAAAGTTACTGCATCATAATCGTTTTGAAGAAAATTTTAATGCAAACATTCTTGTTAGTCGTGGTTCTTTTTTCTCTTCTATTCAAACCAATTGTAGAGTTTATTGTTTTTCCTATTTTATACATTACTGCTTTTCTCTCTCATT
>JBBPBR010000004.1:4113313-4161513 GCA_037974775.1 Cicer pinnatifidum
AAAAACATAACGATAACGATAACGATAACATAAAAACTATAACAAAAGTATATAATAACACAACTTTGACTTAATGGAAAGTAAACGTAGGGTCAATATTTCACTTGTAATATCAATATCTCAAATCCTAGTTTTATATGAATTCTTATTTATTTTATCAATTATCAATCTCTCTAAAAAATATTAATAAAGATTTGTCATTCAATATTAAATGCAATATTCTTTTCCCTAAACTAATTCTGTGATTGATCATACAAAAAATATAATTAAGAGAAAACATACATAATCAAAAAGTTGAGTGATGGAAATATTATTAACTATGTTTTATCATACAAGAATCCTAATCTTTATTATACTATAGATCTTTATTAACTATGTTTTATCATACAAAAAGTTGTGTCGTATTTCAACCATATCTAGAGTTGTAGATGTCCAATTGGTGTCACACCAAGTGAAAATGAAAGTTATGATCATAACTACAACTTTCATGAAGATATTGTATTAAAACTCAAAGGATGAGTAAAATGCAGTGAATGTCAAACAAAAGAAGTTGTGCGCCTGAATTGCAACAAACCGTGCATGAGACACATTTTTCAGGCTGAAGCCTCTATCGGGTCACGCTTGAAGTGCAAAAGCTGCACCTGGGGCACATACATCATTCATTAAAATGCATTTTTTTCTCACTTTCTATTGATCTTTTTGACTATTGGGAAGTTGAGAGACTTGTGCTCTAGCAGAGAAACTAAAAGACGGTCGTTTCTAACACCATTGGGGCATTTTTATCAAGAATCATTCATGAATCTTTCTTGTAATTCTTCTCTATTCTCTATCTTTTCTATCTCTATTATGAGTAACTAAACCTTATTTATTAGGGAATAGTGTAACAAGATGAAACCTTTATTTTTCTAATTTGCTTTCTAATTATATGAATGAGTTTATTGAATTATTTTCTCATATCTGCTTAATGCTTTTTATTGCTTGATCAACATTAAAATGTTCTACAACTCATATTTTGAAACGGAAGTGACTTTACGAATGCTTGAGATGAGAATTTCATGAATTTGTAGTATAGGGATAGATGCAAGTCATGAAACCAATTAATTTTGTTGCAAATGCAATAGTTTAACAAGAGAATTCATGTATGGTAAGGCTTAATTATAATCTTAAATCCATGAATTAAGGGTTACTTTGAAATTAAAGTTTTAGTCACTAAGATATTAGGGCAAGAATAAAGGATCAATTTTGTTATAAAGGATATTCATTCCTGACATTCATCCCTGGCATTTTCGAAGTGAAATTCGTCCCTGATATTTTTCTTATTATAAAGGATCAATTTTGTTATAAAGGATATTCGAAGTGAAGTTCATCTATGACATTTTTCTTATTATAAAGGATCAATTTTGTTAGTGTTGTTAATTTTAAATATTATTTCAATTAATTTGGGAATTTTTTGTTTAATTTTATTAATTAAATATAATTCGATAGTAAAACGCAATCATTGAGTTCAACACTCGGTACTACCGTTTTAATTATTACTTGCAACAATTCAATACACTTACTGAAACACTATCAAGTTTTTGGCGCTGTTGCCAGGGATTGCCATATCACTATTGAGTAATAATTGATTTACTTAATGGAAACTTTTTGCTATGCAATAAAATTTTTGCTTTTATTTTATTTTTAATTTTTTTTAAAAAAATTTATGTTTTAAAACTGCTTTAATTTTACTTAACTATTTATCTTTCTTTATTTTAAAACTATTCATTACTTACAATTTGTCTAACCTTGTATGCGACGCCAGTCCTGAACTGAACTTTTCTTTGATCCAAAAATTGAAAAAACTATGAAAGCAAATCGAAAAGAGGTTCGAGAAAGGAGACAAAGGGAAAAATAAATTAGTAGTGGAAGAAGAGGATTTGGGGGATTTCTTCATATTTTTGGAAATGGCTAATCCACCAACACCTGAACGTACCATCGGCGAGTATAAGAATCGAAATAGAAACTGTGCTAGATTGGCTATCCATAACACGCCGATTACATCTAACAAGTTTGAAGTGAGCCCTACTCTATACTAAGAGTTGAAGGAGATTCATTTTTCCGGTAAACATAAGGAAGACGCCAATAGACACCTCACAAACTTCTTTGAATCATGTGAAACAATGAAAATGGATGGTTGTTCTGAAGAAGACAAGATATTGAGATTATTTCCATTGTCATTGAAAGATGATGCTAATGAGTGGCTTGACTCATTTCCTTCCAGTAGCATCACCACGTGGGATGACCTTGAAGATACGTTCTTAGAACAATACTTTCCCCCAGCTATGTTCGTTAGAAAAAGACAAGATATTTTTAGTTACAAATAGATAGAGGGAGAATCTCTTCATGACACTTACAGGAGGTTCAAGAGTTTAATAGCAGGATGCTCCAATCATGCTTTTGACAACACTACCCAAATGCAAATATTCTATACTGGTCTGAGGCCTAACACTAGAATTATATTAGATGCAACAGCAGAGGGTTCTTTGAATTACAAGACCTCAATAGAAGCCCGCAAAATTATCGAGATCATGGCGTTAAATGAACAAATGATGTTGTATGATAGAGGTGGTGGATCAATAAGTGGTATAATTGAATTGAATGTTATGGATGCTAGGTTTGCTCAAGGCAGGTTGCTCTGATGACATATAGAAGAAGTTATCGCCGCTGAGATAAAGAAGGGGATGACAACTCTAAATATACAACCCCAAGTGGCTCATGTCAAATTATTGAAACATACTGGTTGTGACTTTTGCGGGGGAGCACATAAAAATGGTGCTTGTGAAGAACCAAATGAAGACGATACAAAAGAACTAGAAGAGGTGAATTTTATGGGTAATAATGGGAAGCATAACAGTCCCTACTCTAGGTCAACAAGGTCGATCTTGTAACACCCCAATTTTTAATAGTGCGAATGTATTTTTTTTTCAAAAACAAATAATAAAAATAACCTCCGTAACACAAACGACAAGAGTCCTGAACAATTACGTCCTAAAAACAAACAAACTGAAATAGTTTTTTAGAATATAATCCAAAATATACAAATAGAAAATACACCGGGGCTATGAGACCTATCAGACATCACTCATACCCCTGGGTATTCTCGGCAGACACCTGCACAAAAGCACTGATCCAAGAATGCTATTTCCCCCATGGTCAAAAAATGGAACATGGACCCATCGAATAAATGTCAACTGGCAATATAAGTTTTAGATACAATCATCCTAAAATGAAATAAGTACGACCACCAAAGACATTAAGTCCCCATACGACCAAACTAATTTGATCATTTACTAGCAACTACAATAACATGGGTGACCTTCATACCCTCCACAAGTGCCTTCTGACACAATATCCATCTTCGAAGTAACCTCCTCCTCATCAACATCTATAGAAAGACCGTTCTCCTCAGAAATCAGATCCACCCACGAGATAGGTGGTTTCGACGACGCTGGGATCTCAAAACAGCAGCTATTTCAGCAAAAGTCGGTAAAGGAGCATTCACCGGAAATGGAAGCTCTGACTCGACCTGCCTAGAAGGTCCTGTAATATCTCTTCCTACTGGCATCAGCTCCTTATCATTTCTGCCAGTCCCCGGTCCAACCACTATATCTCGAGCTTATACGGTGGCCTTCACCTCAACTTTAACTAAGGAATCCTCTGCATCGTCCCGTGCTCCACTCATCCTAAGCACCAATCTTGAAGGTACCGGATACTCGATATTCTCGTAAGTGAGCTCCACGTGGTATAATACTTCAGCTTTCCTACTTGTCCTCACTACCTCCTCGTATAATTAGCCCGACTTGAGATGAGGTCGTATACCCAAGCAATCAGCGAGTCTCGGTCAGGGAAGTCTAACGACGTTTCCGTCGTTAAGGTAACAATCGGTAGGAAGAACTCGGGTATAATCTAAGGGTAAAGCCCAATATCCACAATAATTGTAAAGGGTCACCAACCGAAATTAACAAATAACACTTAACACAATTCTTATATTTTCAAATGCTCAAGAGACCCTTTCGTCTTAGCATACTCATCGAAAGAGTTTTCATATGTAAAAAACGTATAAACAATGTTGAAAAATGAAGTTTTTGATAAAACTACACTGCTGTATTCGAATACAATATTTTCGTAGTCGAATACAAGTGCTAAGCTAGTAGCAAAAACTGCACATTTGTATTCGACTTCAAGATGATGTAGCCGAATACAAGTTAAATCACTGGCAGAAATCACTTAGTTGTATTCGAATACGAGGTTAAATTTTTGAATAAAAGTTGAACGTGACTACACAACGCATGTAGCCGAATACAATTGGTAAATTTTACAGGTTTTTCAGTTTTAAAAAGGCTCTGAATCATTTAACACTTACGATACAAAGTCCATCGATAACACTTCAAACATTCATAATATCAATTATGAACACATAATTCACACGAAATTAATCTCCACAAATTCACACCTCAATCACACATCAAACATTCATAACATCAATTATGAACACATAGTTACATTGAAACTTAGTCAACACAAATTCACACCTCAAAGAAATTACGACACAATAAAAAACAACAACCGAGTATGTATATACAATCATCATAGTATAACACCCTAATGCAATGCAAATATGCCAATGCACATGATTCCAGAATTTCAAACAAAAATCCTCCTCGAAGGGGCGTAAATCATAATTGTACCACCTATCATAGGCCTTAGTACAAATTACCGAGGTGAAGTATCTCACAAGCTAGCACGATTTACTAGAGTGTAGCCTATCACATGCCTTACACATCAGTTAAATCCTCGTAAGGATAAGATGGACCAACTATCACATGGAATCATCCCGTGGCTCATCATAGTCACCACTTAACTTCGTAGCCCATCACAATCATTACTTAACACTGTGGCTTATCGCGGTTACCACTGACACTGTGGCCCATCACGGTCACCACAAGCTATGAAATGCATGAGCATACTCTAACTATTGTCACCACAATCATTAAGTAAATACAACTATTAAAAGATTCCCCATTTTTAATACACATTTAACATTAATGATTTTTTTAAACTTATTGCAGAGTATACTCAAAACATATTTTCCTCAATAAAATTCATAACACACATATTATCAGTTATGAATATATAATCATATCAAAACTTAATCACCACAACAACATTAATATATCAGAGTTCTCCCCACCACTAACTCGGTGCCAACGATCTCGATTCCTTTTCGAGCTTCAAGGAGCTAACTATATAAGCATAAATATTTATAAGAATTTGTTTATATCACACATACACACACTTGACTATTAAAGCACTGAGATTTTGAGTTAATAAAATAATATAAACTTTTTCTTTTTAAACTCAGCCCAAGAGTAATTAAAAGAGTAATATTTGGAACTCTAATCATTTTAGTTTCAATCTATCTTTTTGCTCAAACTCTTTAACTTAGTTAAAATTTGATCTTTTTCACAACTTTAAAAACCCTAACTTTTTTTTTTTGTAAAATTTCAACATCAGTTCAAACTCATTTATTTGAAAATAACTCAAAAATTTCCCTCAATATATATATATATATATATATATATATATATATATATATATATATATATATATATATATATATATATATATATATATATATATATATATATATATATTCACATCGAAATTAATTATCACGCAATCACACATTAATCATACAACAATCGCACCTACAAAGTCTCTATATGCAAATTAAAAATTTGAAAGGAGCCCTTACCTTCGTTATTACTTCCTCAACCATTTTCGCTACCGCGACCAAATACGGTGAAAACTCTCGCTCGTGTCGACACCCTTAAAAGTTAGCTCACAAACACTGTAATGTGGAGATAAGTAACTTTCCCTCTTGACACTTCTCGAATGGAAGCTTAGATCTTGTAGATAAATAATGGTTTGTGTTTTATTTATTTATTTTGAAAACAGCTACACTATGTTGAAATAGAGGAAGAAGAAATCGAGACCGCATGGAAAATGTTTTTCAGGTTTTTTTTGTTTTCTTTTTTCCTTTCTTTCATATATATATATATATATATATATATATAATTAAAATCAACAAAACAAAAATTGAAACTTTATAGATATTTTTAAAAAACATCATTACACGTCACTTTTCAACTTATTTTTTTCTTATAAAAAATATCTACTTTCCCCGCAACTCAATTGACATATGCATTTTTCAACAATAAGTGACATTTTAAAAAAACTGCTCGATATTAAATTATTTTTCGACAAATAATTTTAATTGAGATTCACAATATATATATAAATATATACATATATTAAACATATTACAAACTCTAATAAAATACATTTTTAGTACTTAATTCACAAAATGAAATAAAATTAGGCTAAATACCTCAATAATTTAACACAAAATACCCTAAAATTGCATAAATTAAAATTAAGGGTCTTACAGATCTCAAGGTCAACAAGAAACTCAATCAAATGAAGCTCCAACTCGAAAAGCTGCTTGGGAGAGTGCTATTGAGAAGTTAGTAACAAGCACAAGTTCTATCATTGAAAAGTCAAAAGCCATCCAGAAAAATCACTATGTGCATTAATAAAGAATATGGAGACCCACTTATGGAGAAGTGGCAAGGTAAGTGAACAAGTACCACTTAAAGTCAAGCAAAGTGGAAGTACTTCAATCGAATCGAGATCTTAGATGCGATAGTCGACGAAGAAATCAAGCATCAAACACCCATTTTTCCATTAGAAAGAGTGTTATGCCTACCCTAAGATGTTGTTAAAGCAAGTGAAGATCCAAAGGTGAAAGATGTTTTAGCCATGTTAGAAGCATCACCATCTTACTCCCCCCGTTTCCCTATTATATGGGAGGAGTTGAAAGGGGATGGAGACGAGTCCTTAGAGAAAAAGAAAGAGACATCACATATTAAACTCAAGCAGTTGCCTCATCATTTGAAATACGTATTCTTGGGTGAAAAAGATAAGAATTCAGCTATCTTTGTGCAAGCTTGAGTTATTTACAAGAAGAGAAGTTGTTGAAAATTCTATAGAAGCAATAAGGGTGCCATCGGTTGGTCCATTGAGGACTTGAAGGGAATAAGTCCGACTTTTTGCACGTACAAAATCCTAATGGAGGACAATCACAAATCAGTTGTACAACCCCAAAGAAGATTTTAGTCCGACAATTAAAGAAGTGATTAGGAAATAAGTGGTACAGCTCCTAGAAGCTAGTCTAATTTACCCCATCTCAAATAGCTCTTGGGTGAGTCTCGTCCAAGTGGTACCAAAAAAGGGTCGAACAACCGTCATCACAGACGAAAAAACAAGCTAATTGCTACACGAATGGTTATAGGGTGGAAAGTTTGAAGTGATATAAAAGATTGAACAGTGCTATGCAAAAGGATAATTTCCGCTCCCTTTCACTGACCAGATACTTTAGCGGCTAGCTAGACATGAGTATTATTACTTCCTAGATGGCTACTCGGGGTACAATCAAATAGCTGTGGCACCCGAGGATCAAGAGAAAACTGGATTTACATGTTTGTATGAGGTGTTTGCTTATCGGCGAATGTTGTTTGGGTTCTGTAATACACCTGCCATTTTTCAAAGATGCATGATGTCTATATTCTCTGATATGATTGAGAAACATATCGAAATATTTATGGATGACTTTTCTATCTTTGGTGCATCTTTTGATAATTGTTTGATTAATCTATCTCTTGTATTAGAAAGGTGTGAAAAATCTAACTTGCTTCTAAATTAGGAAAATGTCATTTTATGGTAAGATAAGGAATTGTGTTAGGCCATCGAATCTCCCACAAGGGGATCGGGTTTGACAAGGCCAAAGTTGAAGTTATTAAAAAACTTCCCCCTCCTACCAACGAAAAAGGCATTAGAAGCTTTTTAGGCCATGCTGGATTTTATAGAAGATTTATAGAAGACTTTTCTTAAAACCTACTTGTGAAAGACACACCTTTCAAATTCAATGAGGATTGTTTAAATGCTTTTAACAATTTGAAAAATAAGTTGATAACTGCCCCCATTATCACTGCACCTGACTGGTCACTACCTTTTGAAATCTTGTGTGATGCTAGTGATAATGCTATCGGGGAAATCCTGGGACAAAGAAAGGATAAGTTATTGCATATAATCTACTACACTATTCATGTTTTGAATCAGGAACAATATAATTATGCCACAATTGAAAAATAATTATTAGTTGTAGTTTACGCTTTTGATAAATTTCGATCTTATTTATTAGGATCGAAAGTTATTGTTTACACTGATCATGATCCCTTGAGGTATTTGTTTTCTAAGCAAGATTGAAGCCAAGGCTACTCAAGTGGATTCTATTACTACAAGAGTTTGACATTGAGATCTGAGATAAGAAGGGATCATAAAACACTGTAGCCGACCACCTTTCTCAATTGGAGAATGTGGAGGAGGATGATAACACTAAACCAATACGAGACCAGTTTGCTGATGAACACATCTTTGAAATTACCAAGGCCCATTTGTTCGCTGACATTGCTAATTTAAATGTAGGTGAGGCAATACCATCTGATTTAACTTACCCACAACGAAAGAAGTTTATCCATGATGCCAAATTCTATGTATGTATAAACCTTTTCTATACAAAATAGGAGTGGATGGGTTGTTGCGAAGGTGTGTGCATGAGGAGGAGCAAGAAAAGGTCTTATGGCACTGCCACGACTCTGATTATGGGGGTCCTTTCAGTGGGGATCGAACTGTAGCAAAAGTTCTCCAATCGAGATTATTTTGGCCTTCATTATTTAAACATGCATTCAACTATGTGAAGAAGCGCGATCGATATCAGCACACCGGTAAGATTTCAAAATGGAATGAGATGCCTCAAAATCCTGTATTATAAGTAGAAGTGTTTGATGTATGGGGTATTGGCTTCATAAGTTCATTCCCATCCTCTTATGAAAAAGTTCATATTTTGGTGGCAGTGGATTATGTTCAAAGTGTGTTGAAACAATTGTTACACCAACCAATGATTCACAACAGGTCATCACTTTCTCAAGAAGAACATATTCGCGCGTTTTGGCCTATGTCGAGCGTTGATTAGTGATGAGGTCATTCATTTTCTAAACCAGAAAATGGAATACCTTCTAAGGAAATATAATGTGTGTCATAGGGTGGCAACCCCATATCACCCACAAACTAGTGGGCAATTTAAAGTATCCAACATGCAACTTAAGCGAATCCTCGAAACGACAATGAATGCTTCAAGAAAATATTGGTCAATGAAATTTGATGATGCACTTTGGGAGTATCGAATAGCTTTCAAGAGCTCCTTGGGTATGTCTTTGTAAAAAATAGTGTATAGTAAAGCTTGTCATTTGCCTCTTGAACTGGAGTATCGAGCATTTTGGGCGATGAAGTACTTGAATTTTGACTTAGTCAAGGCAGGTGAATCTAGAATTCTTCAGCTTCACGAGTTAGAGGAGTTCCAAAATTTTGCATATGAAAACACCAAGATATATAAAGAAAAAAACAAGAAGTGGCATGAAAAAAAAATTAAATTCAAGGAGTTCCAAGAAGGATAACTAGTTTTTCTCTCCAACTCAAGATTGAAGTTGTTTCCAGGAAAACTAAAGTCAAGATGGTCGCGTCCTTTCAAAATAATCAAGGTATTTCCATACGGTGCTGTGGAGTTGAAAGATTCACACTCAAACCGGATTTTCAGGGTGAATGGACAAAGGCTAAAACCTTACTTAGGGGGAGAGTCAAAACTTTTGACGGAGTCCATCAATCTGATCACTACTTGAAGAGTGGAATGTCAAGCTCAAGACACTAAATGAATGCTTATTTGAAGGCAAACCAAATTCGTATCCTTTGCACGATATTTTTGCATTTCAATATCATTTTAATCCATTTAGTTTCATTTATAGTTATTAATTGCTAGTTGTATTCATTCTTGATGTTTTGTATGAGCAAGGAACCAAAAAATGTGTTTGGGGATTGATTTTGGTGTTTTGATTCATTCTTGATTCTTCATGTTGGTTGTCTGAATTCGAATGTGTGTTAGTGGTGGAGATTGTTCACTTATGAATGTGGGTTGTTAACGTATTTCATGCTTTGCACTCCAACTATTTGAGAAATGACACAACGACTTTTGAATCCTAATTACCACAAAATCTATAATGCCCTCCAACTGTTTGAGAAAATGATACAATCACTGTTGAATCTTAATTTATCAAAGGTCAATCTATGTGCATTGTTATCATTTGGAATTTAGTTGTACAAATTCAGGGCAATTGATGTGGTTGTTTTGTCAAGGGGAGACATGCTCAAACTAATTCTCTCTAACCTTTGAGATTTTGAATCCTGGATGTGCATAATTGTTTTGCAGGACCTAATGGCAACCCAACATAAAGCTAAACACACTAAGGTCGCAAATACATCGTCCTCCCAATTGCACGATACATTCTTATAGAAGATCAGGGCAACACAAGAGTTTCATGCCAAACTCTCCACAATCAAGAAGTTTGTGAGTGAGAAAAAATTTAAGTTGGATACCAATGAATTTGTTGACATCCAGACGATGATTTTTGGATGGGAAAATCTGACCATATTTGTCACCATAGCGAGCAAATCCTTAGCAGTGGAATTATTCTCCAATGTCTCTGATCTAAAGTCTAACAAACCATTCCCACATGATTAATTTGTGAGTCATGTGTGGAGAAAAATGGTGCCCTTCACGCCTCAAGTCATCGATGCAATCTTTGGTTTGCCAAACTATAAAGATTGCCGCTTTCAAGCAGTGGAGGACAAAATTATAAAAATAGACACTCAAGAGATCTTACACATTTTATGCATACCATACATAGATTGTGTAGGAAATAGATATAGCTCACCTAGGGAAATGCATTCGTTGGATCTCACCCCAATTTCAAAAGCAAGGAATACCTTTGTTCATCATACGCTACTACCATGTTCAAATGTGTTAGATATAACATTTCAAAGAGCATGTCTACTAACCGCTATCATAAAAGACGACATAATTAATGTGGGCATGCTACTAGCTCATGATCTTAGGGGGACAATGATTCTTGATTCTCCGACAGACTACTTCCATCATGCTTCCCTGATGAAAAACTTCGTGAGCATGTGAGAGTGTCACCTTAACAGGGTGAAGAAATGGTGAAACCTGCTACCCCAATCACTGCAAAGTGGATAGAAATACACTTTATCATTTCGATAGACTATCCTAGCGCTCCACAAGCAGCGATGCCAGCGGAGGAAAATACTAAACCATAGGGGCCACATGACCATCCTCATCATCCACCACATATCTCCACAGAAGATAGATTTGGCCAGCTTGAAATTATGATGGAACATTTGATGATCGATGAACAAGATGGACAAGCTAGAATCGAACTAGAATAACCAATCTCTATCAAGCCTTCGCTTCATCTCGACAGAAACCAGGAGGCATATTTTATTCTAATTTATTTTCTTTCCTTTGAATGAATTACCCAACTGAGAGAAGTTTTTCTTTCCTTTTTTCTTTGTTTTTATTTATTTATTTTATTTTCTATTCTTTTCTTTTATTTTTTTGCTTTATTTCAGTAGTTGAATATGTTTCTTTTGCTTTCACTAAATGTGTACTATTATGAACAAGTTGTAATAACTTGCATTTGATCTTAAGTTTTCTGTTTGAGATTTTGAAATTTAAATTTCATTTCTTTGCTCATGTCATTGCTCAATTCAACGAGTTTCACTAATGCATACATTGTTGATTACTCTGTGGTTGTAGAAACCAAATTTGATATCAATTTTTCAAACAAAAAAAATTTAACTTTTCAGTGACATGTTTGACAGTTCATGCTCTCTTGTTATCCTAGTTGTGAGCTTTTGCGACTAAACACTTTAATTATTTGTTGTGTGATTATCTAGACATGTCTTATCCCTTCAGAACTTGCACTAATTCGGACTTGCATCACTTGTAATTTATGCATACACTGAGGCAATTTTATTTGGTCGTTTGAGCCTTTTTAACTACCCTATGCAAATTTTATCCTTTGCTAGCCACTTTGAATCTTGCCCATTCTTTCGGTTACTAGCCACATTACAAGCCAAAGACCTGACTTTCATTCAATCACCTTACTTGGAGTTAGGTAGGAAAACTTTTGTCTAGTCTTGGTAAAATTCTAAGTTAGGGGTTACTCATGGGATAGAAACCTTTTAAGTTTGGGGTGGTGGTTCTAAAAAATAAAGTAAAAAAATAATTAAAAAAAAGAAGAAAAAAAAATCAGTTTGTGTACTTTGATAAATAATATCTTCTTGGTTCTGTTGTCAATGTTTGAGAATCTCCAAAATGAAAATGTGAAAAAAAAAGTGGTAGAATAATTTCTAAGCCACATTACAACCCGAAAGTCCTCCAAAAGTGTATGTGCTTGTTGCATTGTGATTGCTAACTAGAATTTTTTCAAGCCTATGGTAGCGTGATGCATATTTTAGGGTTTGAGTGATAAATTCATAACCATTGCAAAACCCTTGAGAGAAATTTTGGTGAGATTGTGTGAAGAGAAAGTTGAACTTGATGAATGAATGCTAAAGTGTACAAATTGTGTTGTTTTTTTTAAGCAACCACAGAGCATGATGAATGTTTTGTAGTAGTTAGGACTTTATGAATTGAGTTTGATGAATGAATGCATATTTTTTTATTGATTTTAGTCTTGTTTATCTTTAACCATTAGTTAATTTCAGGAGTTACTTGATATATTTTGTTGACTTTAGTTATTTGAGTTAATAAAATGTCTGTGTTTTTATTCCCTTGAGTAAGTAAGGATTTTATCGTAATTTTACGTTGCTTTTTGTTTTAGTGCAGTGCTGAATTTTGGCGAGAAATCAATATTTTCTAGGTGGAGTATTTCAGCCATATCTAAAGTTGACGATGTCCAATTGGAGTCAAACCAAGTGAAAATGAAGGCTAAGATCCATAGTAACAACTTTCATGAAGACATAAGAACCCAATTTAGACTAAAAAATGGAGCAAAATGCAGAAAATGTCAAACAGAAGAAGCTGTGCGTCTGAAATGCAATAACCGTGCCTAAGACGCATTTTCAGGCTGGAGCGTATTTCAGGTCGCACTTTAAGCGCAGAAGTTGTGCTTGGGGCGCATGGCACGCGACAACAATCATTAAAATGCATTTTCTTGTCTCACTTTCTATTTATCTTTTTGACTATTGGGAATTTGGGAGACTTATGCCCTATCAAGAATTATCCATTAATCTTTTTTGTAATTCTTCTCTATTCTCTATCTTTTCTATGTCTGTCATGAGTAATTAAACCCTATTTGTTAGGGATGAGTGTAATAAGATGAAAGCCTTATTTTTCTAATTTGATTTCTGATTATATGAATGAGTTTATTGAATTATTTTTCAAATTTTGAAATGGAAGTGGACTTTACGAATACTTGAGATGAGAAATTCATGAATTTGTAGTCTAGGGATAGATGAAGGTCATGAAACCAATTAAATTAGTTGCAAAGACAATAATTTAACAAGAGAATTCATATACGGTAAGGCTTAATTTTAATCTTAAATCCACTAAGGAATTAGGGGTTACTTTGGAATTAAAGGTTATGTCATTAAGGCATTAGGGCATAAATAATAAATAGAATTCGATAATAATACAATAAAGGAGTTCAATAATTAGGATCAAATTAGACACTAAGGTTGGATTCGAAGTGAAATTTGTTCCTGACATTTTTCTTATTATTAAGGATCAATTTTACTACTGTTGTTAATTTTAAATATTTTTTTAATTAGTTTGGGAAATTTTTGTTCAATTTTATTAATTAAATATAATTCGATAGTAAAACACAATCCTTGAGTTCGACACTCGGTACTACCGTTTTAATTATTACTTGCAATGATTAATAAACTCATTTTTTTGAGGGAAAATACAGTTGATATGCTTAGAGACAAACTAATACAAGGTTTAAGTTATCATTCCTTTATATTTGAATAATCAAATTTGTATTTATAAGTTTGAATTTATCTTCAACAAAGAGTTTTGTAAAAATGTTTTGTCATTGATAGTTAGTATCCAAAAATTTAATGTCTAAAATACCCTTATGAACACAGTCTCTTATAAATGAAGGGTGTTTTAATTGAAAGTGACCATAGTCTCTTATATCTTCAAGCTTTGTTTCTAATTGAAAGTGAACAAAACACGATAAAGGGGTTTGAATTGTGTTTTTGTTTAATTTTTTTTCTTCGATAAAACATATTTTGGCTACAAATTTAAACCAATATTAACAAAAGTAATGAGACAAGGAAGAGAGATTACAAAACTAACTTATCCTCGTTCACCACCAACACAATAACTATGTGTAGTCCTTTCAATCAAAAGAATTTAATCAACAAAATCAAATTGATTTCCACAAGCACTTGAATGTACACCCCAAAATATATAATAAATTATTTTATTAATCAAATAAGATTTTAAATAATTAATTTGGTGTTAAAATTATTTAAGAATATATGTTGATTAATTTTATTTATATGTGCGTTTTTTATGATACGCTAATCTTGTACATATTTAACTAAATGAGTTATATAAATAATAAATATTATATTTTATATATTTGTTTAAATATTATAGTATTTTAGTATAAATATTTTAAAGAATATGATTTTAACAATTTTACATGTATATGTGCATTCGTTATTAATGTGATCTTTTCTTATATGTTTGACTAATATTAAGTGTGCGCATTTTTATATTTTAATTATTTCTATGTATCTCTTATTTGAGTTATTGATTTTATAAATAATTATCTTGTGATAGTGGTAATATTATAGTCGATTTCCTTTATTTTTATATACTTGTTATGGAATGTGATCTTATATAATTTTATTATGATTTAGTAATTAAAGAAAGTGTTGATATTATATTTATTTATTTTATGATTTTGACTATTTTCTAATGATGATAGTATTTTAATCCGAGTGTTTTGAAAAATAAGTATAACTATAGTGATGATTTTGAATAAGAGAGTTTTAGTTGTTAGTAATGTGTATATTTTTTAAACAATTAATTATTTTAATTACTTTAATTTATCATATATTTGTTCTGAAATATTAGTAATGTTTTGAAAATCAAATGATGTTTGGAGGAGTATTAGAAATAAGATTAAGTAACAATTAATTTTGTTTTAACAAAATAAAATAATCATAGTAAAACATAAAATAAATAAGGAGACCAATGGGCCATGTGTGTGAGCCCAATTGTGATCGATAACTGTTTTAGAAAACTTTCTCTATTTTTGCCCTATTTTTAGTATATTGTTTGATTCCTTGAGTTAGTCAATTAAGCATACTTTCTCATATTTTTAACCATCTCAAATTTCTCTATAATACCCGACTTCTCCGTTTACATCATTCATTAACTTGCATCGTAAGTCCGATTTGAGTGAAACAAACACCAAAACAACCGAGTGAAGAATGACTATATTATCTACTGATTATTTTTTTTATTTACGGTAAGTTTACTTGACTCAATTTCGAGATTGACCCTTTTAGAGTATGTTCTCTTAATTTATTTTTGATGTTTACCCATAAACTGTCAAGTTAGACCGATTGAAGGAAAATAAGTCAAAGAACAAATATTGTTTGCTTGTAGACTCGTATTCTCTTGTGAAAGCGTCGAAACAAGGTAAGATAAGAGATAACATTTGAATTCATGAGTATAATATATTGTGAGATAAACGGGAAAATCGTATTTTCCAACGATTCATTTGGGGCTCACTACCTACGACATTAGCTCTTTGAGAGATAAATTAATTAATGTGAAAAAAATGAGAATTGTGAGATTAAAATGTGAAATAGAAATATTTATAAGGTGTTTCATTGATTTAATTTTCAATAACTGTTTGGTATATGATATTTGATATTATTATGATGATGGATGTCGATAGAAACCTGCTGCATTTGCTGGATTAGATAAATTTGTGTGATAGGATGATAAAATATGGATGTATTGTATGATATAGATTTATAAGATGATGATGATGTTTGATTGATGATAGTGATGTTATAAATTTGTTATAAGTTTATATGATGATCATGATGAGGTATGATTAATGAAATGATGTTATAAACTTTTGATGAGTATATTGAAGTAACATTATACTTGATGAAACAATGATGATTCAAATTTGTACTAAAGATGATGCTATTAGTGGAGTAGTCTAGGCTAATAAGGGAAGAAAACATATGTAAAAAATATTTGAAGTTGATGAGTATTTTTAAAGTGGCGATTATTTTGCCATCATACACAACAAGAATTCATTGAATTTGTGAGGGCCAAAAGCTCTCACAAAGGAGGGGAAGCAGCCACAAATGAGACATTTGTGGCGGCCTTAGGCAGCCACAAATAAGGTGGTCACAAACCTTTGTGGCGGCCAAAACGACCACAAAATTTTAAATTTTCGTTGCCATTTGTGTGGGCAAAGGCCGCCACAAAGTCCTTCTTTTGTGAGGGCTTAGGCCGCCACAAATGTCTCCTTTTGTGAGGGCTTAAGTCGTCACAAAGGTTAAAGCTGAATTTTAAAATTAAGCTTTTCTAGGGACCCAGGCCACCACAAATGTCTCCCTTTGTGAGGGCTTAGGCCACCACAAAGGATGAAACAAATTAAAAAATAAATATTTTGTGAGGGCTTAGGCCGCCACAAAATTTTCACTTTATTAAAAAAATAATTTTATTAAATTCAAAATTAATATTAAAAAATTATATTATATACAATAAATTAATATCAATATAAATTTAAACTTTAAATTTAAAATATAATATTATAATTTAATTAAAATTTAAATTAAATTTAAAATATTATATTTAAATTTAAAATAAATATATTATATATAATAAACTAATATCAATATAAATTAAAAATTCAAATTTAAAATATAATATTACAATTTAATTAAAATTTAAATTAACTTTAAAATATAATATTAAATTTAAAATTAAAAATATAATATAAATATTAATTAAAGTAATTACTACAAAGCCAAATAAAACATTCCAAAATTAATAAATCATGTCTTACAAAAAAAAAATTAAACACACCATAATTAAATAGCACAACATATAATGTGTTCATACAAACCAAAAATAAAATTATGAAATTATTCAAGTACATCAATCATCGTAATAATTCCTCTCATGAATCGCTTCACTCCCTCCATCATGTGTACTAGTATTAGGTGCCGTCGGAGACTCTTCCTCATGATTAGTTTAAATTCAGTAGTTAGACATAAATCCATCTGCATATAAATGCACTCTTATTTCATCTTCACTCTTAAACCGTCTACATCAACATAAAGAACATGGTCATCTCATCTCCCTTTATCTTCGACAATTTTTTGCACTCTCGTAAAATTGAGAAAGTCTTCAATCTTGTTAGCAAAACATTGTTTAAGACCCTTCCTTCCGAGAAAATTCTTATTGTACATCCAACTACATTCTATATCCATATATGTGTGTATATATATATGTTTATTTTGAAAATTAAATAAATATATATATATATATATATTAATTGCTTTATTTTTCAAAAGCATTATATATAAATTTTGACATACTTTATATGTCAATTAGGGGAGCATTTGCAAACAATATAATAAATTATTAACAAGACTATAATTATATACACCAAAATAAAATTTTAAATGATATTTAATGAAATTTTTCATAAAATAACTCTTTATATATAAACAAAAATAGAGACTGTTAAAGTATATAAATTTTTTGTACGATCTCAACTACAACTCTTTTTAATAACTAACAACAAATATTAATATCATCAATTTTAATAATATTTTTTTTAAAAAAATAGTTATATTAAAATCTATTAGTTTTACATGTGTTTCAAATTTTTATTTATCATATATTATGAAAACAACATAATTTCTAGTTTTTTTAAACAAATCTATAATAACATTTCGAATGACGAGCTTTTTATATATTTTAAAAATAATATAAATATATTTATAATATCAAATATTTTACTAATCTATATTTAAAATGTATAAAATACTAACTTGATGTCGGGTAGTGTCTGACTTGAAGCTTTTACAGAGCTGAGAACTCTTCGAAGTAAACACAATATCACCACTGTCATAATAAAAATTCAATAATATTCATTAAATAAATAACATAAAATAAAAAATAAAATTAAAAAACTAAATATATAATATAAACTTACCATAGTTCAAGATAGTAAAGAAAAAGCTTGGAGAAATAAATTTTTATAGAGAGAAAGTGGAGAGAAAACTTAGAAAGAAAGTTTAGAGAGAAGGTAGAAGTGAAAAATGATAAGAGGAGTGGAGTGATATTTATAGAAAGTTATTGATCCTTTGTGGCAGCCAAAACAGCCACAAAATCCAACGGTACAATGGGCATTAGTGGCGATTTTAACGGTTAGAAAATAAGGAATTTGTGGCAGCCTGGGAGGCCACAAATGGTTTGCGTTTGTGGCGGTCTTTACCCTCACAAAGGGTTGATTTTGTGGCTGAAAAAGCCCTCACAAAGGACTCCAATTTCATTTGGATTTTGTGGCGGGCTAATCCCTCTCAAAATGACAACGTTGTGATTTTGTGAGGGCTTAGGCAGCCACAAAATCCAACTAAAATTGTAGTCTTTTGTGAGGGCTTTTTCCGCCACAAATAAAGACCAATTTGAATTTTTGTATTTATGAGGGTTTTTTCGATCACTAATTTGTGAGGGTTTTTTTTTGCCACAAAATATTTATAAAGTTGGCCACAAACTGAGTGTTTTCTTGTAGTGATATACGTAGAGTTTGACAAGTCTAGTGATTTTGGGAAAGTACAACTAAATGAATCTGATCATGGCAATCTATAGTTGAATCTTAAGGCAAGATTGTTAGACTTTAGAGATATACGGGTGAGGAATTTCTAGATGACTTGGAGGTAGCACTCGAAATGTCGGGAGCTTAATATAATTAAGATTTTAAGGTTACAACCACTACTAGGCTAAGTTAAAAATATGAGGGGTTGAAGTGTCTATAAATAACTCTTACAAGAAGATTTTGTAGTATCAACACTTAATAATAACAATATGATTATTTCATATACTTTTTTCTCTTTTCTTTATAACAAGAATTTTTTTACTTAGAACTTTCACCTCTGATCGTGTATATTTGAATTGTTGCTCACACTACTTTATATAGAGAAACTTGATGCTATTAGGGTTTTTGACCATTGTGCAATTCCCGTACAATTAGTCAGATGTTTTGAATCTTTATATTTATTCTTATATTTTCTTAGCTTTGTGATGATGCAACGTATCTTGATCATTAAGAAATGAAAATTAGAGGATGTGTGAATCAGAGGTTCACAACAAGTTTGTTGTTGGATGTTTATATCAGAGGATGACAAATAATTTGACTTGGATCAACTAAGAGATGTTGAATGTTGATTTCTTATTTAGCTTAGCATAGATGATTGACTCTCCTTGAAACATTGACCTGAGGATCAAAAGAAACTTTAGATACATTAATCAAATGCTTATGAATCAAGGTAGACATTGATCAAATTCTTGACTTGGTTATATAGCGGGGAAGTAAAAAAGCATCTTATATTTAGCTTGTGTTAGAGAATTAACATATCCCCAAAAAATACATCCAAAAAATACATTAAAATATAAATTGTTCCCACTTATATTTTGTTGTTATCAAAACAAGAATTAGCAGTCATTGTTCTTCAAACAAATTTGATTTAAAAAAAAATAAGAATGTTATTCAAATAACTCATTAATTTGTTTTCCATAAATGCACCAAACGCATTATGATTTGTTGCCACCACACATGTTATTACCTTCGATATATAACTATTTCTTTTTTTTTTTCTTCTTCTTTTATATATTGTTGACTTTGTTAACGGAGACACATTCCACGAAATATCTTTGGTTCTTGATTGAAAACTTTTGATACTTTCTATTAATGGATTGTTAGTTTAATCTAGTCAATATGTTACAAATTAAGGATAATTTAGTCATTTAATGTCTACTATATGTACTTTGTATATTTTGTATTACTCATTTTTTTGCTAATTATATTATAGAAATCATAGCATATTTGTCATTTCTTATTCTTTTCTTCCTTTCCCTTCTCTCTTTCTCTAACTCTTTTTGTTAGCTAACTTAAACAGAAAAACAATAGACCATCTAGAATCTCAGCGTTGATAAACACACAAATATACAAATATGTGGTTTCATAACGATTAACTTTTATAATATTACATAATAATATAGTACCATGAAATGCTACCATAATTTAAATGAGACACTTAAGTAGCTATTATGCATACAATCAACACTAAATCTCTATAAATCTTGTTTCCCAAAAACTACAATGCTTCATGTCGAACCGTTATAATTTCGATATTATATTATTCTAATTATGACCGAATAAAATATATCAAATCAATTATCATTGATCTTTTAAAATTACATATTTACTTGATTTTACTATCATGTAAGTTTATAGGATTTGCATGCTTACTCCAATAGCAGATATTATTTGACTTGTTCAAAACAATTATCACGACCCCAAAAATTTCATGTCGTGACCGGTGCCCAAGCTATACTCCTAGCCTGACAAGCTTATCAACTAATTTATCAATTAAACAACTAAATCGCTCTTTAACCATCTAAAAATATAAAATGTTTTTTCTCGAAATTTCGACAGAGTATCCTCTGTAATTTCAACATTCTCAAATTTGTAAAATCCCTGTTTAGCTTTCAATTCAGTCATAATTCAAATAACATAATCAAATTGTTTAATACACTTCACAAAAAAAACTAATTAGACTTTCTAAACTTCAAAATAGCTGCAATTTACATCAGACTCAACAGACATTACAAAAAAAAATGGTTCTCGATCAAAGAGGTCTACCAAAAGAAATATGTTGAGACTTGAATCAAATAACATATTCTACTCAGCTGCCTGCGAATCTGAAAAAATAAGCAACATAAAGGGGTAAATCATAAACACTTAGTGAGGAGACAACAAACACCATCAATTAGAAGGGGAACACAAAGGGCACAAATAACTGTTTAATCGCTTGACAGAAATATTAAAAATCCAGTGAATAACGAAACGAAATCAAAATGAACAACCTTAAAATCATCATAAAAATCAAAGTAGTAACAATATAAATTTTTAGAACCAAGAGGTGGCTTTATGTCATTGATAGCCCTTTCCTCCTAAGGGTGGTCTTTCCATTAGAGGTGGCTCCATCTAACGGATGACCCTCTCCTATCAATCCCAGAACGCATCATCACGTATCAATTAGGGAGCTTACATCTCGTTGATAGCTCTCTCCTCCTACAGATGACATTTCTCCTAGGGGAGGCTCCATCTAACGGGTAACCCTCCCTAATCAACACAAGGTAGTTAGGTGCACCTAACGCAGTTAACGATTTAATAATTATAACATCGATTCCCCAAAATACGCATTTAAAATCATTTCATCGTAATTCATGAAAAAAAATACTCAATCGCATAACAATTCAGGATTTAACTTCTTTAACTCATACGTAAATCAAATTAATAACATATTATATAACAACGACCGTTAAATTAAATAATTGACGAAATACAGATAAAATTCAAAGGTTGTGTTCCCCAAATCTTTCAATAAATACTTTAATATAGAAAACAATAAAATAATAAAAATAGCATTATAAAAATATATGATGATGATCGTCGTCAACTCACTGCTATGAAGAATCGTCTAAGTTTGCTCTTCAACAACTCTCAGAGTAGCCGACAGGGTCTCAATTGACAAATTTGAGTATAAAAAATATTTCTAAGACTTTAGAAAAATATTCTAAAGTTTAGCTAACTCTAGGAAACCCTAAAAATCATTTAAATATACCCTAAGCACAAAATAAGATTTTTAAACAAAACTACATTTTTCTATGAATTCATACTAGGATTAGAGTTGTGCATTTACCTCAATGAGTCTCAATCAACAACTTTCAAGAGATGCGTACCCTTTTCCTTCCTTAGAACACAAACCCTAACCCAAAAATCCCAACCAAAAGAATTTGTAAGAGTTTGAGAAATTATGCCTGTGGGAATGTTAAATCCCTTTTAAGGATTAAGGGTTTGAGTAATAGAGTGAGAAGAAGTAAAGAGAAGGGAAGGAAAAGAAAGAAAAAAAAAATAAAAGCAACAAAAATGGGGGAGGGGGAGTGCTTGCCGAGAGGGAGAGAGAGAGAGAGAGAGAGAGAGAGAAGAATTTGGAGAAAATGAGAGAGTGAGTTGGAAAGAGAGTGAGAGTGAGAGTGAGAGTGAGAGTGGGTGGGGTTGAGTTGGTTTTTATTTATTATTATTATTATTATTATTATTATTATTATTATTATTATTATTATTATTATTATTATTATTATTATTATTATTATTATTATTATATTTTTTTAAAAAATATACGGGACGTGTCAATCTCTTCCCCTTATAAAAAATTCGTCCTCGAATTTAATTAATAAATACCACTAACCTTGAGTTTTAACATAAGTGTGGGTACTTTGCACTGACGACTTCTTCGGGTTCCCAAGTAGTTTCTTCACCGGATGGACCACACCAAAGGGCTTTTGCTGAAACGATATTCTTTGAGCGTAAACGTCTCACTTGATCTAATATAGCTACTGGATGTTAAACGTATGATAGACTCTCATCTAACTGCACGTCTTCATGATTAATCACATGAGAAGGGTCATGAAGATACTTTCGAAGCATCGAAATATGAAAAACTGGATGATCTCCTGAGAGATCCCGCGGAAGTGCCAAGCGTTACGCTACTGGTCCGACCCTTTCTAAAATTTCAAATGGTCCAATGAATCTTTGACTTAGCTTCCCCTTCTTACCAAATCTCAAAACTCCTTTCATTGGTGAGACTCGTAGAAATACATGTTACCCCACTGAAAACTCTAAGGGAAGACGCCTCTTATCAGAATAAGATTTTTGCCAACTTTGAGCTGTCACTAAGCGATCCTGAATCAATTTAACTTTTTCAATGGCATCTTGAACCAATTCTGGACCGACTAATTTAGCTTCACCAACTTCAAACCACCATATTGGAGACCTACACCGTCTTCCGTACAAAGCTTCAAACGGAGCCATCTGAATACTAGATTGATAACTATTATTGTATGCAAATTCCATCAAGGGCAAATGTTGATCCCAACTACCTCCAAGATCCAGAACACAAGAACGAAACATATCTTCCAATATTTGAATAGTCCTTTCAGACTTACCATCTATTTGAGGATGAAAAGTGGTGCTAAGCTTCAAACGATTTTCTAATGAAGTTCGGAACGACTTCCAAAATTGAGCCCCACGATCAGAAATAATAGACATCGGTACACCATGCAAAGAGACAATTTTATCTAAATAAAATTTAGCATATTGAGATGTAGTATACGTAGTCCTCACAGGCAAAAAGTGTGCAGATTTGGTCAACCGATCTATAATCACCCACACCGAGTCATAACTCCATTGGGTTCGTGGTAATCCTGTGACAAAATCCATAGCGATGCCTTCCCACTTCCACTCAGGTATTTCAACAGGTTGAAGTAACCCCACTGGATTTTGGTGCTCAACTTTTACTTGTTGACACACTAAGCACTTAGAGACAAAATCTGTTACGTCTCTGTTCATCCCTTCCCACCAATACAATTCTCTCAAGTCTTGATTCATCTTATTAGAACCTGGGTGAATAGTGTAAGAAGAATGATGAGCCTCCTCTAAAATTTTACTCCTAAAGTTACCAACATTTGGAACACACAACCGAGACTTCAACCTCAACACACCATCAGAATCAACTGAAAAGTCTAATATTTTACCATTTTGAACATTATTTACCATATTCACCAAGTATGGGTCTTGACTTTGAGCTTCTTTGATATCATCAACTATGGTTGGACGAATTTGTACGTGGGCTAAAAATAACCTCGAATGACCAAGTTCAAATTGAATTCCACTTTCAACAACTTCTTGAAATTCTTTAACTATTAGCCTCTTTACTTCTGCTATATGAGAGAGACTGTCCATGGATTTCCTACTCAAAGCATCTGCAATAACATTTGCCTTCCCTGGATGGTATAAGATTGTGCAATCATAATCCTTCAAGAGTTCCATCCACCTTCTTTGTCTTAAATTTAAATCTCGTTGTTGAAAGATATACTTAAGACTTTTATGATCGGTATAAATCTCACAAGTTTTACCATATAGATAGTGCCTCCAAATCTTAAGAGCAAAATTAACACTAGCCATTTCCAAATCATGTGTGGGATAGTTCACTTCATGCCTCTTGAGTTGTCTAGATGCATAGGCAATAACCTTACCTTGTTGCATAAGTACACAACCGAGACCAACTCTAGAAGCATCATAATAAACTGCATAACTTTCACCACCTATAGGTAATGTCAAAATAGGTGCTGACGTCAAGTACTCCTTCAATTTTTGAAAGTTTTCCTCACATGCATCAGTCCATCGAAACACAACTTTCTTCTGGGTCAACCTAGTCAACGGAGATGCAATCTTTGAGAAATCCTTCACAAACCAACGATAATAACCGGCCAAACCAAGAAAACTTCGAATCTCCTTCACTGTGGTAGGTCTGGGCTAATTCTGGACTGCTTCCACCTTACTTGGATCAACACTTATTCCATTCTTAGACACAACATGACCTAAAAATGCCACACTATCCAGCCAAAACTGACATTTTGACAATTTGGCATATAATTGTTTATCTCTTAAGGTTTGCAAAACCAACCTTAAATGTCGCTCGTGTTCTTCTTTACTCTTGGAATAAACAAGGATATCATAAATAAACACAATCACGAATTGATCCAAGAATGGTTTAAAAACACGATTCATCAAATCCATAAAAGCTGTTGGGGCATTAGTAATCCCAAATGACATAACCAGAAATTCATAATGCCTATAACGCGTACGAAAAGTTGTCTTCGTTATGTCATCCCTTTTAATCTTCAACTGATGATACCCTGACCGCAAATCAATGTTAGAAAAAAATTGAGCTCTTTGAAGTTGGTTAAACAATTGATCAATGCGTGGCAGGGTATTTATTCTTTGCAGTTAGTTTATTCAACTGTCGGTAGTCTACACATAGCCGCGTGGATCCATCTTTCTTATTTACAAATAAGACTGGTGCTCCGCAAGGAGAAGAACTTGGACAAATAAAATCCTTATCAAGAAGATCTTGAAGTTGTTCCCTTAACTCTTTAAGTTCTGCTCGTGCCATACGATAAGGAGGTATAGATATAGGATGAGTGTTAGGAACTAAGTCTATACAGAACTCGATCTCCCTATCAGGTGGCAACCCAGGAAGTGCTTCAGGAAAACATATGGAAATTCACATGCTATTGGAATTTTCTCCAATTCCTCTTCAGCAACTTGTGTATCCCTTACCAAGGCTAAGCCCGCTTGACAACCTCTTCTCATTAACTTGGTAGCTCTCAATGCTGAGATTTGGTTATGTGGTACCCAAAAATGTTCTCCTTGAAACGAGAAGACTGATTGTTCTGATATCTCAAATTTCACCACTTTGTTATGACAATCCAAAGTGGCATGATGCAAAGCCAACCAATCCATACCCAAAATCACATCAAATTCTATCAAGTCAATAACTACCAAATCTACCGGCAACACCTTGCCATCAATAGTTATATCACAAGAACGATACACCGACTTAGCAAGCAAATTTCCTCCAACAGGTGTAGCTACAACTAAAGGCTCTTCTAAAGAAGATGAACATTTACCAAGTCGAGTAGCAAACCAAGCAAATACAAAAGAATGTGTAGCTCCAGGATCGAACAAAACATGAGCATCTCTAGAACAAATAGAAAGTATACCTGTAACTACTGCGTTGGATGTTTGAGCATCCTGACGTGTCAAAGAAAACACTCGAGCCTGACCTCTTCCTACTGGTAACTGACCTCTACCACCAAATCCTCTACCTCCCTACTGAGATGTTCTTGAACCTCTGACTTAAGAATTTCTAGTTTGACGCATAGATGCATAATGAGCTTGAGAAAATGCCAAAGTTGTTGGTGCGGATGCATAACTAAAGGATGGATGTGTCGTGTCTACAAGACAATCCCTCCTGATGTCACCTATTTGGCCACATTGGTAGCACACCTTAGCATTACCATCTCTAGAACAATTTGCGAAGTGAAACCTACCACAAGTAGAACATCGTGTAGCTGAAACACCAGAATGTCTCTGAGGGAAAGTGGATTGTGATGCTGCTCCAGAATCTGACCTACGAATCTGCACTGTCCCAGAAGACTGTCCACTATGACCACCTCTTTGAAGCATGAGTCTTTGTTTCCCCTGATAACCAAACATATACCCACCACCATGATTCGAATAGTTATTGTAAGATCCTTCAACCCTTTGTTTCTTCTGTGAATCTTGCCTATTGCCTCCTTTTTCCTTCTGTCGTTGCTCGATCTAAAGGGCCAAACTCAAAACTTTAGCAAAAGTAGAACAATTAGATCCAACCACCGATCTAAATAAGTAATCCTTCAATCCTCTGATGAACCTCTTAACACGCATCTCCTCAGGGATAGGATAAGGAGCATGACTAGAGAGCTGTGTAAAACGAGCATTATACTCTTAAACTTTCATACCCTCCGTTTGCTCCAATCGCTCAAACTCGTGAGCTAATCCATCTCTAACACTCTCCGGAAGAAAATGAGCCATGAACAAATGAGAGAACTCTCTCCATGCTAACGGAGGTGACCCCACTTGTCTTCCACGTGACACTATATCAAACCAATCACGTGCCACGCCTATTAGCTGAAATGATGTCAATTCTACTACTCTTACCTTAGAACAACCCAATGCTCTCCAAAGCCACTCTAGACTGTCAATGAATTGTTGTGGATCCTCAGTTGCACTAGACCCAGAAAAAGTAGGGGGTTTAAGCTTTATGAAGTCTGGTAAAGTAACCTCAATACCCCTCGTTGCAGCAGTCGTCTGATGCTCAACTTGTCTAACCTCTTGTTGACCATTGACATTTTCATGTCTTTGATTACCCTCTTGTTGTTGTCCGACGACAACCCCAACAAGTTGTTGCACAACCTATTGTAATCCCTGTAGACCAACAGCAAAATCTTCCATGGCTGGATTCCCGCGCCTCCTCCTAGGTACCTCAACATCAGCATTCAAACCACGTCTGCCAACATTAGCTCTACGCCTATTTCGAGCACGAACTAAAGCATGACCTCGTTGACGAACGCCTTTAGCTTGAGTAATTGACTCATCTACAATTTCCGTTATAGTAGGATTCCTAGTCTTTGTGGCATTCTCACCTATTCAAAGAACATTGATCAAAGATTAAATAAGACAACAAGAAATTGTGGAGAGATAGTGATGATAAATTTATACACAGATTTAGACAATAGATGAGACTCTCATAGAGTGCTAATAGCCCTTATAAGTAAGTTGTGCCCGGGTACACAATTTACTGACAATAATCTATTATCACCTTATGTTTGCAGCTATTAGGACCTGCCACCGAGCTCTGATACCAACTTTGTCATGACCCGAAAATTTAACCATCTAAAAATATACATATACTTTTTCTCGAAATTTCGATAGAGTATCCTCTATAACTTCAACATTCCCAAATTTTTAAAATCCCTGTTTAGCTTTCAATTCAGTCATAATTCAAATAACATAATCAAATTGTTTAATACACTTCCCAAAAAAACTAAATAGACTTTCTAAACTCCAAAATAGCTGCAATTTACATCAGACTCAACAGACATTACAAAAAAAAAATGGTCCTCGATCAAAAGGGGCCTACCAAAAGAAATATGTTGAGACTTGAATCAAATAACAGATTCTACTCAACTGCATGCGAATCTGAAAAAATAAGCAACATAAAGGGGTAAGTCATAAAGACTTAGTGAGGAGACAACAACAACCATCAATTAGAAGGGGAACACAAAGAGCATGAATAACTGTTTAATCGCTTGAGAGAAATATTAAAAAATCCAGTGAATAACTGTAACACCCCGATTTTTAACAGCGCGAGTGTATTTTTTTTTTAAACAAAGAAACAAACAAATAAATACTTTTGGATAAATATTTAAGTCGTAACATAACGACAAAGTCAACAAATATTTACAAGCAGCGAAATAGTTTTTGAAATAAAAATTCAAAGTATTCAAACATCAAAATGCATCAGGACTATGAGGCCTATCAGACATAGCTCATACCCTTGGGGTATTCTCGGCAGACCTGTACAAAAGCACTGCCCCAAGAATTTTAACTGCCCCCCAGATCACATCAAAAAGTGGTACATGGACTCAGCAAAATAAAAGTCAAGCTGACAATATTAGTATAGGTACAGTCTTCCAACATACATCAAATACATCCACAAAAGAAAGACCTCTAGCCCCTATACAACCATCTAATCTGATCATACTACAAAAAATAAACAACCTGAGTGATCTCCACACGCCCCGCAAGATCCTCCTGACACAGCTCCAGTCGAGTGTGTCCAACTACCTCCCCATCTACAAGATACTAACCAGTGGGAAGATCCTGGTTCTCATCTGAGGGAAAAGCCCATATTTCCACAATAATTATAAAGGGTCACCAACCGAAATTAACAAATACCACATAACATTTTTATATTTTCAAATGCTCAAAAGAACCTTTCGTCTTAGCATACTCCTTGAAAGGGTTTTCATATATCCAAAAAAAATGCATAAACAATGTTGAAAAATGAAGTTTTAACAAACTGCACTGTCGTAGCCGAATACAACTGAGAAAATGCAGGTTTTCAGTTCTAAAATGGCTATGAATCAATCAACACTTTAAACATTAATATTATCAATTATGAACTCATAATTAACACCAAATTAATCTCTACAAATTCACAACTCAATTACACATCGAATATTCATAACATCTATTATGAACACATAAGTACATCAAAAATTAATCAACCCAACTTCACACCTCTAAGCAATTACGACAAATCACAACAACAACCGAATACATATATACAATCATCATAGTATAAAAAACATGACTCGCGTGCCAAGCACCCTAATGCAATGCGTATATGCCAAAATGCTTGATTCCAGAATTCCAAACCAAAACCCTCCTCGAAGGGCGTAAATCATAATTGTACCGCCTATCACAGACCAGTACTAATTACCGAGGTGCCACCTATCACGGGTCAGCACGATTTACTAAAAAGCGTAAATCGTAAACGTACCGCCTATCACAGACCAGTATTGTTTACCGAGGTTCCACCTATCACGGGTCAGCACAATTTACTAAAAAGCGTAAATCGTAAACGTATCGCCTATCATATACCAGTACTGTTTACCGAGGTGCCACCTATCACGGGTCATCACGATTTACTAAAAATGTGTAGTCTATCACAGACCTACACGACGCGAAAATCCCAGCAAGGATAAGATGAACCAACAAATCACATGGCATCATCGTGTGGCCCATCACAGTCAACACTATCACCATGGCCCCATCGCGGTTACCTTGTACTATGAAATGCATAAGCATACTCTGACTCTTTTCACCACAATCATTAAGTAAATGCAACTATTAAAAGATTCCCCATTTTTAATACTCATTTAACACTAATGATTTTTCAAATTCACCACAGAGCATACTCAAACACATCAAATTCTATCTCCACGATTTCACACCAAATTTACTCATAAATCTCCCAATTTCGAAACTCCATATTTTCACACATAACCCACCAAATTCATTTTCCATAAACCCACATAAATCACATCTTCAAAAATTCATAATAATCATTATGAACACATAAATCACACCAACCGTAAATCACCACAACAACATTAATATATCAGAGTCCTCCCCACCGCTAACTCGGTGCCAACGGTCTCGATTCCTTTTCGAGACTCAATGAGCTAACTACATAAACATGAATATTTATAACAATTTGTTCACAATAAAACTAATCCAAACACAACAAAATTCCCAAAATTAAATATTTCTCACACACCAAACTTTTAAAACCAAATAATCTATATTATTTACTTAAAACTAAATAAAATAAATATTGTCCAAATTTCACATTCACATACTCGACTATTAAAGCACTGAAATAATTGAGTTGATAAAATACTCTAAACTTTTTTTTTTTTTTTAAACTCAATCAAAGAGTAATTAAAAGAGTAACATTTTAAACTCTAATCATTTTTAATTTCAATCTATCTTTTTTCTCAAACTCTTTAACTTAGTTAAAATTTGAACTTTTTCACAACTTTAACAACTCTAAATTTTTCGTAAAATTTCAACTTCAGTTCAAACTCATTTATTTGAAAATAACTCATTATGTAACTCAAACACATCAAATTTAATCACTGCACATAAATCGCATCAGAAAAAAAATTCATAATATTAATTATGAACATACAATTCATACCCAACATTAATCACTACACAACACACATCAAAACAAACTAAATCCAATTTCAACAAATGCACACATAAACTAATTAAATTCATTTTTCACAAAATCACACATCAAATACATCAAATTTCTTTTCCACAAAATCACAAATAATGTCCTAAATGCAAACTAAAAGTTTGGAAGGAACCCTTACCTTAACGATAGCTCTAACACGCGATTACGGTACCGTAATTAATTCCGGTAAAATTTAAGTTCGTGATGTCGCGTCAAAAACTAGCTCACTAGCACCGCAGCGTGGCAATGAGCAACTTTCTCTTCTGTCACTTCTCGAAACGAAGCTTAGATCTAAGACAAAAGTGAAGGTTTTTGTGTTTATGGGTTTTGAAAACAAAGGAATTTGGAAACAGAGAAGGAGAAAGAAGAAACCAACTTGGCAACACTGAAAACGCTTTCCTTTTCTTTCCTGATGCTCTTTCTTCCTTTCTTTCATATATATATCTTAAGCCTCAGAGTTCAACACTAAAATACCCTAAAATTGCATAATTTATTATTTAAAAACTATGGGTCTTACAATAACCAAACGAAATCAAAATGAACAACCTTAAAATCATCATAAAAATAAAACAAGTAACAATACAAATTTTTAGAACCAAGAGGCGGCTTTATCTCATTGATAGCCCTTTCCTCCTAAGGGTGGCCTTTCCCTTAGGGGCGGCTCCATCTAACGGATGACCCTCTCCTATCAATCCCGGAACGCATCATCACATATCAATTAAGGAGCTTACATCTCGTTGATAGCCCTCTCTTCCTACAGATTACATTTCTCATAGGGGCGGCTCCATCTAACGGGTAACCCTCCCTAATCAACACAAGGTAGTTAGGTGCACTTAACGCAGTTAACAATTTAATAATTATAACACCGATTCTTCAAAACACGCGTTTAAAATCATTTCTTCGTAATTCATGAAAAGAAATACTCAATCGCATAACAATTCAAGATTTAAATTCTTTAACTCATACGTAAATCAAATTAATAACATATTATATAACAACGACCGTTAAATTAATTAATTAATTGACGAAATTGAGATAAAATTCAAAGGTTGTGTTCCCCAAATCTTTCAATAAATACTTTAATATAGAAAACAATAAAATAATAATAATAGCATTATAAAAATATATGACGATGATCGTCGTCAACTCACTGCTATGGAGAATCGTCTAAGTTTGCTCTTCAACAACTCTCAGAGTAGCCGGCAGTGTCTCAGTGTCTCAGACTTAGAAAAATATTCTAAAGTTTAGCTAGCTCTAGGAAACCTTAAAAATCATTTAAATATACCCTAAGCACAAAATAAGATTTTTAAACAAAACTACATTTTTCTATGAATTCATACTAGGATTAGAGTTGTGCATTTACCTCAATGAGTCTCAATCAACAACTCTCAAGAGATGGGTACCCTTTTCCTTCTTTAGAACACAAACCCTAATCCAAAAATCCCAACCAAAAGAATTTATAAGAGTTTGAGAAATTATGCCTGTGGGAATGTTAAATCCCTTTTAAGGATTAAGGGTTTGAGTAATAGAGTGAGAAGAAGCAAAGAGAAGGGAAGGAAAAAAAGAAAAAAAAGAAAAGCAACAAAAATGGGGGAGGGGGAGTGCTTGCCGAGAGGGAGAGGGAGAGAGAGAAGAATTTGGAGAAAATGAGGGAGTGAATTGGAAAGAGAGTGAGAGTGGGTGGAATTGAATTGATTTTTATTTATTATTATTATTATTATTATTATTATTATTATTATTATTATTATTATTATTATATTTTAAAAAAAAAATATACGGAACGTGTCAACAATTGTCAAAAACTATTATAAGTGAAATTGTTTCTAAGATCATGAAATGTTCAAGTTACACCTTCCACCGTTGAACACACTCCTTCTCCTATGAAATATTTTGAAAAGACTAAATAATGTTTGCAACATTCCTTTTAGTAAACTACCTAAATATTTCTTGTAGTTCAAGGATATTGCGATTAATAGACTTGAGGATTACCTAGCTAGTCTTAGGAGCTGTAAAAATAAAATTTATGTAAGACTTTTAATGTCTAAAGGAAATACACCAATGCTCCTTTACAATTTTCTGATGATGAAAATAGTGTAGCTTCCATGAACCCTTTTCAAGCTTGGGAATGGATTACAACAACATATCACCTGTAGAATTGTTTTATGATGAAAACATAGCAACTTCTATGAATCCTTCCTCAAGTTTGGTAATGGATTACAACATATCACATCCTTAAATATGAGTGATTTGTTTTCTGAGGAAGATGATAACATGAATATGAAGATGATAGTGGGGATACATCATTCTTAAGAAGGTGCATAATTTTATTTTATTTTATTTTAACATTACCTATTATTTTAATCTTTTTATTTGTTTGGCCACAACTAATCAAAATAGTCTCATGGGTGTTTTTGTTGCATCATTATTCCGTTTTGAATGAGTAAAGGGTGTTACAGGTTTTGCTATACTTGCAAATTAGCAAAGATTTTGAGTGACTAATAGTTTTTGTGTAATTCTTTTTATTAAATTGATTTTTTTGCTTTTTTTTTCCAAGAACAATTCAAGATGCAACATTGTTCAAAGGGCATAATCATTTTGAAAAATACGTAATTTCGTTGATAACGATCAATTATGGTTTTTGAATTATTGATTCATTCAAGTTATAATGGGAAACTTAGAGGTGGAACTATTAAAAGGGTGGCTTCTTCATATTCGGTATCTACACATCGTTTATCGGGTTTGGAGACAATTACGTCGAACATGTGATGCTTCTCATAAGAAAATATAGAATGTTGGTTGGAAAAGAATTGTGGTTTGATGATGAGAAAATGTGTGATATTTTATTAGGTAAACGTAGAAATCTTAGATTTTATCATCTACCTTGGGCATTAACAAGACATCATTGTTTAGATTTGTAAAAGAAACTAATATGTGTTGACATATCGCACGTGCATAAACAAAAAGTACATCGCTAAATTTATGTTTTTAGTTGCAGGTTGCTTGACCTAGATTTTATGATGAAGTTAATGAGACATTTTTAGGAAACATCGGCATGTTTCCTCTAGTTGATAAAGTACTTGCAAAAAGGTAAAATGCTAAATGCAGAGCAGCGGAGACACTTGAAACAAAGTCAATTGGTTCTATCAATAAAGAGGCCATTCGACCGTTCTTATTAAATAAGATTTTACCAGCCAACAAAGAAAAATGGCAATGAAAACATGTGTCGAATTTCTTTTACATACAACAAGATAATGCACCGTCCTTATTTATGTAGATGATGTAACATATTATCGTGTGGCTTCTGAAGGTGGATTTGACATTTGTTTGACTTGTCAACTGCCTAACTCACTTGATTTGATGTTTTTGGGAATTTAAAAAAAATATATATAATTTAGTCGTTGCAACACATGGAAATGACTAATTCAGTTGACGAGCTTATTCAGGTTGTGCAACAATATTATGACAACTTATCTAGCAAATCTTCGAACAAGATTTTTATCACTCCAATTATGTATGATTGAAATCATGAAGATCAAATGATCCAAAAACATTAACATAACAAACACTTGTTCCCATTTCAGAGCTCTAAAACATGAAACACTATCCAAAATGATAAACTTGATACAAAATCTCTTTCATTTTCATAAAATGTTAATACAAAGATTCTAATAAAATCTTCAACATGTCATGAACTTCTTTCCAAACTCAATCTTTCAACAGGTTGAGCGAAATGAATCGACTTGAGTGGTAGGTCCCAAACCTTATATAGCTCTCTTAAATAATGGATTGCACATGTTGTCTCTATTAACAATGCTAATCTAACATAAACATAGAAGAGGAAGAAGAGAAGGAACCATTGGCTAGGGTTTCATAATCAAATGAACCAAACTTGAATGTAATAGGATTACAATATATATATATATACAAGAGAATAGAAAAGTCTAAAATACCCTTACTAATATATAATAATACTATCTAATATCTCCCCTCAAACTTGCGATACATGAACATGAAACATCAAGAATTTTTCAACCAGAAAATGAAAATGTTTAATGAAATGCATCTTTGTTAATAAATCAGCAAAGATGAGACAAATGGTAGAGTAATGATTCAATGCTAAAGATGATGACGAGTAGGATGACAATCAATCTCAATGTGTTTGGTGCATTCATGAAAGACCGAGTTATGAGCAATTTGAATAGCACTCTTGTTATCGCAGTGCGTTGGAGTTGGCTCAGAAAGAGAGATACCCATATCAGATAGAAGCCAATGCAACCAAATTATTTCAGCAGTAGTGGATGCCATAAGACGATACTCAGCTTCTGTAGAAGAGCGAGAGACAATGTCTTGTTTCTTACTCTTCTAAGAAATAAGAGAGTCTCCAAGAAAGATATAGAATCCTATGGTGGACTTACAATTTGTGGTGTCACTAGCCCAATCCACATCAGAATAATCATGTAACTCCAATAAAAATGACGACGGAAAGATAAGGCTTTGAAATTGAGTTTCTCATAGATAACGAAGAATACGAAGAACAAATGCCCAATGTATTGTAGTCGAAGAGACAACAAACTGGCTAACAATATGAACAACACAAGCAATATCAGGTCTAGTAATCGTAAGATACACTAAACTGTCTACCAAATTACGGTACAAAGTGGGATCTAGTAAAGGAACACCATCCGAGGGAGCGTATTTCACATTCAACTCAAGAGGAGTATTTGCTGCTCTATTATCATAAATGTGAGCCTGTTCAAGAATGTTGGCTATGTACTTGGATTTAGAAAGAAGGTAGCCTTTAGGAGAGTAGGAAACTTCAATCCCTAAGAAATAGCGAAGAGTTCCCAAGTCCTTCATCTCGAACTGCTTGGCTAACTGCAATTTTAACTCATTGATTCCACTAACATCATCATCTGTAATAATCATATAATCAACATACAAAGAAAGGCATAATGCGACCGTAAGTGGTAAACCTTATAAACAGTGCATAATCATGTTCACTAGAGTGGAAACCAAGAGAAGTGATCAAAATAGAGAATTTATCAAACCAAGCTTGAAGAGCCTATTTAAGATCGTAGATAGTCTTTTTTAACTTATTCATTTCCCCCTAATTATGAGAAACCCCCCTATGGAGGAACCATATAGACTTCTTCGTGAAGCTCACCATTTAAAAACATATTTTTGACATCTATTTGGGAAATATGCCATTGATGAATAGATGTAACTGCAATAAGAGTACGGATAGTGGTCATCTTGGCTACAGGAGCAACAGTTTCTTCATAATCCATACCATATTGTTGAGATAATCGCTTAGCAACAAGACGTGCTTTAGAGCGCTCAATCGACCCATCAAACTTAGTTTTGATCTTGTATACCCAACGAGATTCAATACCACGCTTTCCAGGAGGAAGAGCTATTAATTCCCAAGTATATATTTGTGCAATGGAGATAGTTCTTCTGTCATATCCTGCTGCCAAAGAGGATCAAGAATAGCCTCTCTACAGGAAAATGGCTCAAACAAATTGTAAATAGAGGTTAAGAAAGAAGCAAATGAAGTTGAATAAGTGGAATAGAGAAAATCAGATAATTGAGTAGACTTATTGTGACGAGTAGGATAACGAGGAGGCGGAGACAGAGGATCAACAATTGCATGAGGTGGTTGGATAGCTGTGGAGACAAGGGGGATGTCATCATGAGGAGTAGTAGTATTTGTTATGTTATTCTCAACATTACAATCACTAGAAGCATTAGAACCAAACATATCAATATGGGTTAATTCTGAACTCTTAATAATATGAGAATCAGATGAAACAGAGTAAAAAAAGATGTGCTCAAGAAAAACAACATTGCGAGAAACATATAGTTTTCTTGCATGAGGATCATAACAACGATAACCCTTTTGACCATCCCTATAACCAAGAAAAACACACATGGCAGTCCGATAAGACAACTTACTGCGCTCTACTGTGGACGAAGAACAAAACAAGTAGAACCAAAAACTTTCATATAATAGTAATCAAGGATAAAAGCATACAATTTTTCAAAGGGAGACAAACATGATATAACATACGATAGACTTCTATTAATAGCATGAACAACAGTAAGAACTGTTTCCCTCCAAAACTCATTGGGAACCGAAGCAGACAACAAAAGAGAACGAGCAGTCTCAATAATATGACGATGTTTCCTTTCAACAACTCTATTTTGTTGAGGAGTATCAGTACAAGATGACTGGTGGAGGGTGCCATCATAAACAAGTAATTCAGAGAATTTATTATAGGTAAATTCACCACCTAAATCACATCGAGAACACTTTATAACAACATTATGTTGAGTCTTGACCATGACACGAAATATATGATAAATGTTAAAAAATTCAGATCGATTTTTCATAAGATAAACCCAACAATAACGAATGTAATCATCAATAAACGAAATATAATATCTAGATCCACCTTTGGTGAAAACATGTGATGGACCTCAAACATCAGAGTGAACTAAATCAAAAGGCACAGGTGAAACTGAAACACTTTTAGTAAACGATAAAGCTGAAAATTTAGCAAGTGTACAACCACAACAATCTGAAATATCACTGGTTTGTAACTTTCCTTAAGCTCCAGTAGAAGCCAAATATTTTAATCTAGAAGCAGAAATATGTCCAAGGCGAGAATGCCATAAATAAAAACTAGAAGACGGAGAATTCAAGCGAAAATTAGATAATAAGTCAGTAGTAGTTGTTGAGGCTACAATATATGGGACTCGCAGGTCATCCAAAACATAAAGTCCCCCTTGTCTATGGCCTGTACCAATTAGCCTCTTGGAATATGGATCCTGCACACAACAAGAATTGGAAGAAAATATAACTGAATAATTGAAATCACATATTTGACTAACATAAGCAAGACTCAAAGTGAGATTAAGAATATAATAAACATCAGAAAGAGACAAGTTAGATGTGGAGACAAAACCAATGCCTGCTAATGGCATATCAGTACCATCAGCTTTTATAACTGACACAGACGATGCAAGATTCACAGACACAAAAGATTTATCATCATATGTCATGTGGTGAGATGCTCCAGAATCAAGAATCCATATGGAAGGAGATATATTTGACATACTAGAAGAGTTCAAACCTTTAGAAGAGGTGGCAGACATGACATGTGATTGAGTGGCAATAATTTTTTGAAGTTGTTTTGCAATATTAGATATTTGGGAAACAGTCTCATATGAGTATACAGAACCAGAACTAGAGCCAATGGTAGGAGAAGTAGAAGCAACAATATTGGACGATGACCCTCTAAATTTCTTCTTTTGTGTCATCCCCAATTTCGGACAATGTGTTTTCCAATGACCTTTTTTTTTTTTGCAAAATGCGCATTCATCATTACCAAGCCCAGCCCTCCCTTAAGATTTTCCTTTTTGAACAGGAACAACATAAAAAGATGGAGAAGTTGAGAGAACTCCCTTATTTGACGCACCAAAATGAGTCTTAAGTTTGATTTCATTTGACAATAATTTACTAACTACTAATTCAACATTAAGAAGAGGGGAACAATGCAAAATACCCCTACGAAGATCCTCAAAATCGTCACGAAGAGCAATAAAAAACCAAACCAGATGTTGTTCCTGTCTTTGATCAATGTACATTTTGACATATTTCAAGTCAGTTGATTCCATAAGAGCCAATTGATCTCATAAATTAGTCATTGCCGAGTAGAATTCCTGAATGGTCATATTGTTTAAAATTCCGAGTACATTTTTTAACACATTATCTTTGATTGATTAAAATTCATATATATCTCACTAAATCGTATAGGTCTGATATGAATTTGGTGAGACTCGTGTGAATTTTAATCAATCAAAGAAAAAGTAATAAAAAATGTGTGTTAAATAATATGTTGTTAGTATTATTCTTCTATCACTACTAAAAATAAATTTTTACGCGCGGATTTTCTTGCAAAATTCTGTAGGAAACAAGTTACTTGTGGAATTATGTCCCCCGGATAAGTTACCTATGCAAAATTTTGCTGGAAAAATTGAAACATAAGTTATTGTCCTCCAACCATTCTTGAGATATTTGCAGCTATATTCCCCGCGAATATTCGACGTATAATTCCACAAATAAATCTACATGTAAATTTGTTTGAAATTGTTATATATAGGAAATGCACAAATGATTACAAAATTCGCACTTAAATCAATAGCTGATATTTTTTATAAAAATATATTATTTATTTTGTAAAGATACATTGTTGAAGAATTTAATTTTTTAACATTTATAATTTAGTAAGAAAAAAAAAATTAAAGTCAAATTTCACTATTCTCATACAAAGTATGCAGGGTGGGAATAAGTTGAACTGAGTTAGGCTTTGCTAGGCTTGAGCCTGACCTGTTAAAAAATTCAAGTCCTAGACCTATCATGTAGCCTGTTATAGACTTAATTTTTAAGCCTAAGTTTGACATTGATAGAAGTCTGATATGACATGTTAACCTACTTAAAAGTCTATTTCATTTTAACATTTTTGAATAAGCAATCAAAGATATCTTTAAATAGATTAACGAGATAATATATCAATAAAATTAAGTTATATTTTGATATTTAACATTATATTTTGAAGAATATGACTTTATATACATTATACTTAAATTATATTTTATAATAATACTTTTAAATATGTCAAAAACTAAATGAGGTTAATATGCGTAAAATATTAAAAGTTGATGTATATAATAAAAAGATTAAAATTTAATATAATAATTATAATAGTAAAAAAATATTACTTATATTTATTTAAATAGGTCGGCCTAATAAGTCTAAAAGACTTATTGTGTGGCCTCTAGTCTAGTCTTTTTTAACTAAATAGGCTTTTTTAGAAGCTTTGACTTTATTTATTTAAAAAAAAAAAACTTGATATGGCTTGAACCTGACGTAGACTAGACCGTAGACCCCTGTCGGCCGTATGACCTATTACATCCCTATTTTCCGAGGAATAACAACAATTGTGTTAGTCAAATATCATAATAATTAAAGAGTACCTTAGTCCCTGCCATAAAAGATATTGAAATGAAAGAGGTACAGTAAATAATTAAAATATCATAATAATTATAACTAAATCAATATAAACTATATTGAAAAGTTAAATTAATTAAATAAGTGATTTATACACAAATTTAGTATTTTTTCTTCTTCAATTAGAGAAATGTGATTTAGGATTTCTTTTATATATATAATTATCTTTTCAAATCGTATTTTTTTTAAAATAAGTGATCTATACACAAATTTAGTATTTCTTTTATTTTTTTTATTTTGTTGTTTGGATGCGGGTGCAACGATTTTTTATTTCTCCATTTATGTGTGATGTTCGTTTTGGTTTTAATAGGCATAATAGCTTTGATCAATTACAAATTTTAATTAATGACTTTAGTGTCTTCTATGTTTCATATATGAAAATATAGGTATCTCAGATACTTCGTGTCATATTTGTAGACATGTTACCATTTTGTCCGATGTTCGTTTACGCTATTAACTAGAGTATTATGAGTTTTTTCGCAGATTCATTTTTTTTAGCGAATTTGAATTGATATTGTATCAATGTATTCAACAATTTAAATCAATAAATATTATTTCTTTTAGTTAAAAAAAATTGAATAGGGCACTAAGCAATTAATAAACATTGTAACTCTTGCAATTTGGTAGTTAAAATCTTTTTTACTCAACTTTTTAGTTAAAATTAGATCTTAGAATTTGTGCAATGCACGGGAAAATAATTTTAAATTTCTATTATTTTCAGTAAAAAAAAATTGTTATATCATCTATTATAAAAAATTTCAATGTACATATTATAAGAATAGTAATAATATTGCTTACTATTATCATAGGAAAATAATTATTCGTATATTGTAACGCTTAATTTTTTAACATGAATTAAACAAAAAAAATACACAATGCAGATGAAACTGAAATTTTTAATTCACAAATATCTAAATACTTACCACTTTAAAAACAACTTTAAAGTGAGACTTAATTAAACCATGACTCTAATCTAGATTCAAGACGTGATCTGACTCCGACTCATGACTTCGAAGGACTAGTAAGCAAACCTAGATACTGCTCAGACTTTCAACGTTTACCTGTTACTTGAAAAATATCACCCTCAATACAGTATACATAAAACTCAGTAACATAGATTTAATAAAAACAATTATTGATATTTCCCAACCATGCTGGTGTGTTAAGCATGAAAATCCTCTAGACAAACTATACTTCAATTTAATATAACACTATTTCTTCGTGAGTTATATTCAAATACCTCTTCTACCTCTAGCCTCAAATCTTTCAAACACTTTAAACCACTAGACATAAGTAATCGGATGACTTAAACTCAAAATAACAAGTCATAAAGACTACATTGATTTCACTCAATGTCATCTACTTTAATAACCTATTTGGTAAGATTGAATATAATTAAGTTCATAAGTGGTGCCTCACTTACCCTCGATTACCTCTCGCTCCCTTCGTATATAGAGAGAGAGTTCATCTAGCTAGAATGAACCCTATATATAATAATAATAATAATAATAATAATAATAATAATAATATAATAATATAATAATAATATAATAATAATAATAATATTAATAATAATAATATAGTATATATCTAATAATAACATAAAAGTAATATCCATTCACACCATGGAACATGCGCTTAACATATCAAACTTCTAGAAAAAAGTATTATATTTTAGCTTTCAAATGCAATTGGTTACACTCACAAACAAGTTTCTTAGCTTAAAATATAAATATTTAAGATGACTAATGCAAATAAACTAATAATACATAACAATCTCCTTCATAAAATCACGAAAATTTGTAAATTTAATATAAACTTATAAAAATTTACAATAACAACGTAATATGAATAACCTCCAATTGATTTCACTCAAACCTGATTCCTATTCCTTCTGTTATACTCATCTTAACTTAGCTACATCATAATCTTTTTCCACAAAAATACTATAACTTTGGTAGTTTAATTAAAATATCAAACAATGTCCAATTTGAATAAATGATAATATTTTAGAAAGTCTAAGATGTCTAGTTTATAAATGTAATTTTTATTATGCATAATAGACATTCAATTAGTACAGTTTAATAAAATAAGGTATAGATATATAAAAAAAAACATAACAACATATTATTTTCCAACTTGTAGCTCAACTTGCTCTATCAATTTTCGATGAAAATTAGTGAAACCAACGCCTATTACGTAGGTAATTAAGTCTATTTTCTAATGGGATAGAAATCAGCTCAAAACACTGTTAATGGAGAAAGTTATGAACAAAATACCGAAGTTATACCTATGGTATCTTAACTTATCATCTCATCATCAATTCAACCACAATACTCAACAATCATAATAAAACAACATTTCTTCATAGTAATTGATACATACACCTAACATGCATTATTAATAACCAATGTTACTAAATCAAATAAGATTATTTCAATACCCAAACATGCAAATCATGATCTCTAAGCACACCTAAGAGAGGTTTTAAGAGGGTTTTCTATGTTACCTTAACTTGTAGATGTGGAAGATGTGTCTTTTTCTAAGATTGAATTTTAATCTCATTCATTGATAATAATCCTCATTTGACTTCCCTCTTTAATCTTTTTTTTGTTTCAAGAGTGAAATCTAATACTCTTTCTTTCTATCTTTCTCTCCTCATTTGTATTCAATATTGTTGTAAGAAGAATATATTGTAAAGGAATGATGTAGGTATGCTTGGTGGTAGAACATGCAATGGAGAATGGTGGTGTTTTCTCTCTTCTTTTTCTTCTTCTTGTTCCTTGTTTTGTTACGTTATGTCCTCTCTCCCTCTTTCTTTCTTTCTTTCTTTCTTTCTTTCTTTCTTTCTTTCTTTCTTTCATTTTTTTTAACAATTTGATTTTAAGTAAGGGGAGTATGATGGGAATTGTTTATCACATTCCTCCAAATCCTTACAAATGATAAATTTTATTTTGACTACAAAATGGATTACTAGAAGTTGAACATGAGATTTCAATTGAGTTTATTTCTAATTTATTCTCCAACTATAACAAACACATTAATATGAACTTTCTAAACTAAACTTTACTTGAATAACTAACAATCATTTTTTATTAAATAAGATCTAAGAAATTTGAATAATGTGTTTTTACTAAGAAATAAAAAAATTCAAAATTTTTAAAAATTAATACGTTACATATTTGTTTTTTATCCTATTAAGATTGACATTACTTATTTTTCATGTTCAAAATGATGATTTTTAAAAATAATAATTGAATGACTAAAGAATAGATAAATATTCTATATTTTTAGAAATAATGAAATTGTCAAAATAATCATTTTCATAAATGCATCTCCATTAATTAGTCTTTCATCTTATCTTTATAACAAGTTTACTTTAAGTGTCTCATCAAATATAAAATAAATATAAATTTTAAGAGAAAACATTTTCATAAAGTAAATGGTACTTCTTCTTTTTCTTCTCTTCTCTTGATCTCTATGGGTAACTATACCCGTTTGGAGCTAAGGTTAGATGAAGATTGTGTTGACTTTATTCATTTCTTGCAAGCTATTTTTATTTTTTATGTATTTGAGCAATCTTATATGGTCTTAACGCTTATCAATACCGATCACTATTGATTTGATTTTGGGTTTTCTTTCGAATCAAAAATTATAGTTTATACTGCAGGTGAGTTGAGTTGACATGATAATAATTTAATATAGGAATATATCAAATTGATTATGTGTTACGAGAAATCATTGTTCTTAGTATAAATCAATAATGGCCTAAGGAATTGGAGGTTTTGGTTTATATTAAAAGGGCATATATTCAAGGAATTGATTAGAAACTCCATAGCATTTTTATTGTTTGCTTGAATGAATATCTTAGTCACATAAAAGTGTAACAATGGATTTGAATCCTTGCCACTTTTTAAATCAACTTTTAATCCAAAATGTTTGTGATTTTTTTTTTTTTTTAATTTTTGGATCTAATCAAATTCTTATTAATAGGGGTGTTTACTGGATTGGAAAAATCCAAATTAAATTATAATTGAAATCGATCGATGAAATTTGGATTTGACATTCTTTATATGAGTCCAATTTTGAACTAAATTATTAAAATTTAAACATGATCGGTTCAAATATTAAATTTCGAATTTTAAACTCATGATTATGTATTTTTAACATGTACATATTACATTTCATTTTTATTTTATTTTTATCTTTTATAATACTTTTGTATTTTTTATTTTAACTTATCTCTCATATGTCTTTTGATTTGATATTTTGAATTTGTTGTTTTAGTTTGTATTTAGAAAAGTCTTGAAATATTATTTTACATATGATATTATGGAGGAAACTAAATTTCAACAAAAAGTTTTTAATTATTGTAATAAAATGTTATCATCCAATCAATGCAACTCAAATCCATTTATTATATATCGGTTCAAATTTTATTTACAAATGTATAAATTCAACATAATTCAATCCATGTACTTTTTATAGTTTTGACAACGGATTCAGTCAAAACCGAACCAAATCTACACGCAAACACCCTAATTGTAAAATCTTGTGTTGACTTCCTACGACATTTAACAAACAATATCCAGCCTTTCTAGTCAAACATCATCTATTCAAATAATTAATCTAACGGTTGAGAGTATTATATGTCGGTGGTTAGATTATTAATTAATCAAATGACAAAGGTTACTAGAAAGTTGCATATGATAAGGCATGTTAGTGTTTAAGAACTCCAATAAGTCTCTTTAGGATAACAATTGAATTTAGTAAGACAAGATTAATATTAAGAGAGAATGATTCAGAACAGATAAGGTGAAAATTAACAGAGACAGCAAAATAGGCAAAGTAACAAAACTAATTATTTGGTGTTTGGAAAGTGACAAAGGTAAAGTAGTTTTTTCTATATACCAAACATTTAATTTATCTTTTTCTGTTGATATTTTAAAGAAAAGGGTTGCTCAAATGAGTAGAACAGAACAAAAGCAACAACGATAGTGACAAAAGATAGAGCAAAGCTAGTGTTTTTTGTTAGGATCAATCATTCATAATAATGGGAAGAAAAATAAAATAAAAGGGCAAAATTTTTGTTTTTTACTAAATGCACCCATCCAAGTAACACAATTCTATATGACTTGAATTCATCTTGGTCTTGCATGACAAAATGCTGAGTCAAACAATGCATCGACTACTAGTACTACTGGTATTTGTGTACTTTTTTGGAATTGAATTTATTAACTGAATTGCTTGTATCAATTATTCTGTAACAAAAATATAATTAAAAACGATTATTTTTATGGTTCGTTTGACAATTCGATATGTAACTTTATATTTTGTCTTAAATTAATAATTTAAATAAATATTTTTTTAAAAAAAGAATATTTTTTTATTATTTAAAGTTATAATAATTAAATATTATTTATTAAAAGTGTAGTGAAATAAAATTTATTTTTTTTCCTGAACTTTTATTACTCGTAATAGTGAATATTGAATTTTTTTTATGATAAAATATAAAAAAATTAGTATAATACTTCTAAAAAATGAAATAATGTTTTTTCTTATGAAATAACTTTTCTTAAAATAAAAAAAATAAAAATAGCTATATGATTCATAAAAACAATTGTTAATTTATTGGTTTAAGAAGCAATGTACAAAAATTTCAATTTGTGAATGTATCTCAAAAGATCCCGTTAAAAATGAGTTAAATAAATTGATATATTTATCATGTTTGAATAAAATAGATCAATTTTATTTGATCTATTTTTTCTTATATTTTATAACATAAATAATATTTATTTAATCGATATGACTCAATCTAACTAAAAAAAACCATTTTTAACTCATAAATAATAGAGCCTTATTTGACAACTATGTTTATTGTCATTTATTTTGTAAGAAATTTATATATAAAAAAATGAACTTAATCGAGATAACAAGAACATTGTGATTACGGTCACACTAAGTATAAAGCAAGTCAAATGAAAGTATAATAATGGACTTTCTTATCAAGGTCTTTGAGTAACAAAAAGAACAATGAAGGAACACAAAAAACTTCATCACCTCCACTAGTTATAGCATATATATATATATATATATATATATCTCCATATACCTAGACAAAATATGTATCAAGTAAGACCATTGATAAATATGTATCTATTCTTTAAATTTATTGAAATTATTATGCGAATAGATATTCTTATAAATCTGTTTCGAGTTCAAATGTAAACATAAAAAAAAATCACTAGTTTTGTGTTGTTTTACCTAAATTAGGGGTGAAAATTATCCCCCATAGAATTTATGATAAACAAGTTAAAGCCTCAACTATAGGCCCCATATTGTTAGGCTATAACCTTTTATGATATGAGGGAAATGTACCAGGCACCCCACCCTTGTACCTGTCACCCCCCATGCTTAATGAAAATACTATTTTACCCTCCACCTCATTTTTTACACATCACATTCGAAAGTTTAAAAAATTCGAAATTATCACTCGAAGATTTAAGAGTTTCGAAGTTAAAAAGTAAGTTTTTTTCGAAACTTTGCATATCTCTTAAAATTTCGAAATGCACCTCGAACATTTTGAAACTTTCGAAACATGTTTCGAAAGTTTAGAAGTATACCTCGAAAATTTGTAGATTGGTTCGAAAGTTTGTAGAAAGGTTCGAAAGTTTGGATTGTTAAGTTCGAAAGTTTCGAAAGTTTAGAGAAACCCTCGAAAGTTTATGGTGGTTTCGAAACTTTAGGGTGGACCTCGAAGGTTTAGGGGGGTGGACCTCGAAATTTTAGAGAAAACTTCGAAAGTTTAGGGTGGTCTTCAAAACTTTAGGGTGGACCTCAAAAGTTTAGGGGGGTGGACCTCGAAATTTTAGATTTTTATAACATTTATTAGAAAATTCCATTTTTTAAATTCCATTTTATTTTTGACATTTTGTTTTAATTAAATTTTTTACTATTTTTAAATAATTGTTTGTTTTAATTACTTTTGAAACTTTTATTTTTTTTTAAATTACTGAAACTTCCGAAAATAGATATTAAATTTATTATTATAAATGTATTATTATTTATTACCATTAATTTATTACTATAAATTTATTATTATTTATTACTATTTATTACTAATAAAAATGCATTTCGAAACTTTGCATGAATATCGAATTTTTGAAAATGAAGACTCTACCAAACCTTCGAAAGTTTACAACCTCCAAAATTAAGAAAAATTAAGAAAGTAAGAAAAAACTCAAACATTTAAAATATTCGAAATTGTCTTTTACCAAATTTTTGAAATTTGGTCAGTTTCAAAAATTTGATATTAATACAAAGTTTCGAAATACATTTTTATTAGTAATAAATTGATAGTAATAAATAATAATAAATTTATAGTAATAAATTAATGATAATAAATAGTAATACATTTCTGGTAAAAGACCTAATTATACATTTTTAATAATTTATAGTAATACATTTATAGTAATAAATTTAATATTTATTTTTGGAAGTTTCAGTAATTTAAAAAAAATTAAAAGTTTCAAAAGTAATTAAAACAAACAATTATTTAAAAATAGTAAAAAAATTAATTAAAACAAAATGGAATTTAAAAAATGGAATTTTCTCGAAACTTTAATGCAAGGCCCATTTCGAAACTTTGTCAAAAATTGAAACTTTCGAACCACATATTTCATTTCGAAAGTTTAGTGCAATGCCAAATTTTCGAGGCTTCGAAACTTTATTGCAAGGCCAAACTTTCGAACCTTTAGTGTAAGGCCATTTCGAAACTTTGGTTCAAAGTCAAATTTTCGAGGCATACTTTTTTTACAGAGGGTATAATGGTCTTTAAAAAAAACTGGAGGGTGGCAGGTCAGATTGGGGGGTGCGTGGTACAATTCTGATGATACGAAGGTATATACTAAACATGTTTCTAATTGTTTTTCGTATAAAGAAAAATTATATCAACAGCTACAAGTGCCATCTTTTTCTAAGAAAGTGAAACATATTTGAAAAACTTATGATGTATCATCTAGTACATCTCATTCAGTTTACACCTTAAATTATTCTACTTATAACCTTTTGTCCTGAGACTTTTGTTTGCAATTCAGAAGCATATAATAGATGATACAAAACACGTGTGCAATACAACATTGACATCGAGGTAGGACAAATTTTTTAAAACTATAAACAAAGAAAAGTTGGTTGTATATGAAAAGAATAAATGAAATTAAAAAATTGAAAAGTTTATAATAAAATGAATGATTTTCACTCTAAAAAATATGATTAGAAAAATATGAGTAATTATTTGTATATATAATTAAAAATATTAAAATAAAATATGAGTGAGATTTTCACTCTAAAAATATGATTAAAAAAAAGATGAGTGATTGTTTGTATACATTTTGTTTAGTTTTATTTTCTATAGAAAATAGAATATATATTTTACAAATTTGTAAACATTGATTTTTACATGATCATTATTTTTATTTTATTTTACTTTTTTATCTTGAGTGCTATTATTTTTTTT
>JBBPBR010000004.1:4167732-4233447 GCA_037974775.1 Cicer pinnatifidum
ACATTAATTAAAACATCTTATGTTATTATTTTTTTAGTTAAAAAATTTGATAAAGAGATAAAAACTGTCGACTTTTAAAATAAGAGAATTAATTTCGTGAATCAATAAAAATAGATGGGTTAAAATTGCAATTATCGTGAATAGGTGAAAATATATGAGCTAAAATTGCAATTAAGTCTATAGTAAAATATGAAAAGACTAGACTACTTTAACCTGAGAATATAAAAGTTACGTCTTATCTAAGATTTAAAATTTCAATAACATATTATTTAATATCTTCCTTCAAACTCACGATGTATAAGTTTATCAATCATATCATATAAAAGACTCACTCTTAAATATATTGTTTAATATTAGAGTAAACCTTCGACCTAAAATTGAAACCAAATCAAACTAACCAATATCAAAATCAACCTTAAGGAACAACCAAAAAACTAGTAGCAGTCAAAGAGAAAGAGAAGAACCAAACCAAAATCAAAATCAAATCAAACAAAAATCAAAATCAAACTAATGGTCAACTAAACAAAACAACCAATGGAAAGAGGATCAGACAACCATATCAAACAATCAATCAAAGGAACTGAGAGAGAACTGTAAGATTTATGGGTCACATATGTAATTAATTAATAAAGTGTGTTAGGGTCATTATATAATTAGCCAATAATCTAGGGGTCAAATAATATATAATAGTTTATGGCTAAAGAGCATAATAATTATGAAAATTAATTGTGTAGATACCAGGCGGTTTCTAATTTAATGAGGGGCTGAATTAGTAATACTGCAATTTGGGATATAACTAATAATAGTTATATATAGGGGTAGTGGTCCCCAAGGCAAACACAACAAGACTATTCAGTTTCACAAAACCCTAAAAGAGAAAACTCTCTAGTTCTCTCTATCCCCATCAAGAGAGCAAGGTCTTCAGGGTGTTTTGCTGAGGAAGATCACCCAACCCATTGGCTCTATCTTCATCATCTCAGGATTTCATCAATGGCAATTCCCACAGGTACGCTTCCGCCTTTGGTTATTCATCATGTAATTGGCATGGATCGTTGAGCATAACGTTATATAGGGTTTTCCAACAATTGGTATCAGAGCCTACCATGTTTAATTCATGATGAAATTCGGTTATTGTCTTTATTTTAGGATTCAATTTGGGGATTTTGACATGATTGAAATCTTAGGGTTTGTAATTTGGGAATTTGGATATATATATTATGGAATCCATATATTTTTTTTTTATTATAATTTTTTTTGTGTTCCGTTTCTTATTTGACAAAGAATCCGGTTTCGTTTGTAGATCTTCTTCAACGGTTTGAAAATTCCAACCACTTAAAACATGTGTTCAAACTTAAAAATAATACACTTCCACGAAACAAGAACATCTCAAGTTGAACCAATGTGTTCGCAAACTCATTTTCAAATTAAAAACATATTACTATAAAATGATTTTGATATTTTATTTTGTAGTACACTTTCACGGTAAAACATCTTCATGTTGTGGTTGTATAATAACTATTTATGAGAAGTTATCTCTCTCTCTTCGTTGATAATTATGAATTGCAGTATTATTATTATTATTATTTTTTATAATTATCATTTTTTTTTTTGATAAAATAATAATTATCAAATACTAATGAAACACAGTTTATATTAGTGAATAATACTTTTTTTAAAAACATTGTTTTTATTTGGATATAATAAATACATATTCAAGTCAAGTTTGATATTTTGAATGAGTTAATTGAAATTTGACGTCGCCAAAGTGATCTCTCTTGTCTAAATTGCTCATAAAGAGTGTCAAATGGCTATGTATATGTTTATTCATGCGGGTATTGACCGGCCCAAAGGAAGGTTAATATTTGGCAGAATTACATGTACACCTGCAATGATAAATGTGTGACAATTATTTGGTATACATGTGAGCAGTAAATCGGCCCAAAGGAAGGTTTATTGTTTGACATGTCTTATTGTCAACATTTGATCGTTGCAACAAGAGTACCACTAGCAGTTGGTGTTACTGTCCAAAGACTTGACACCAATGGTGCACTGGGTATCTTGAGATGGGTTAAATTCCATGATTTGAACATATGTATTTATTTATTTATTGATTTATTTTCCTATAATGTGAGTTTCTAAGTTTCGTTCTTTATTTAATTCACAGCATCTATTGCTTCCATATCTGCAAATTTGAGTTCTATTCCTGTCCTTAATGGAACAAATTTTAAGGAATGGGAAGAGAACATTCTGATTGTTCTTGGCTGCATGGATCTAGACCTTGCATTAAGAATTGATCGACCCCCTACTCCTAAGGACTCTAGTTCTTCTGCGGAAAAATTAGAGTATGAGAAATGGGATCGCTCAAATCGCATAAGTCTTATGATCATAAAGCGTGGCATTCCTGAGGTCTTTAGAGGTGTTGTCTCGGATGAGATAGTTACAACTAAAAATTTCCTTGCTGAGATGGAAAAACGCTTTGAAAAAAGTGATAAGGCTGAAACAAGTTCTTTGCTTCAGAATTTAATTTCCATGAAGTATCAAGGCAAGGGAAATATAAGAGAGCACATTATGATGATGTCCAACATTGCTTCTAAGCTTAAAGGACTAAAGCTTGAGTTGTCAGATGACTTACTCATTCATTTAGTATTGTTGTCTCTTCCTGGGCAATTCAGTCAGTTTAAGGTGACTTATAATTGTCAAAAGGAGAAATGGACTCTTAATGAGCTCATTTCATTATGTGTGCAAGAAGAGGACAGGCTGAAGCAAGATAGGACTGAAAGTGCTCACTTTACTAGCATATCTAAAGACAAGGGCAAAAGGAAAATAATTGAGGAGCCCAAGAACAAAGTTGCTGCTAAGGGTCCAGAACAAAAGAAGCAGACTAAGGATAACGACTGCTTCTTCTGCAGGAGTTCTGGACACGTGAAGAAGGATTGTGTCAAATATCACGCTTGGCGTGTTAAGAAAGGTATGATTCTGTCTTTGGTCTGTTCTGAGGTTAATTTAGCTTCAGTACCTGGAAACACTTGGTGGTTAGACTCTAGTGCAACTACTAACATCAGTGTTTCAATGCAGAGTTGCCTGAACTTTCGAAAGCCTAATGATACTGAAAGATGCATCTATGTAGGAGATGGGAAGAAGGTAGAAGTTGAAGCAATAGGAAAATTTAGATTATTATTAAGTTCCGGTCATTATTTGATTTTAGAAGACACTTTTGTTGTACCGTCATTTAGACGGAATTTGGTCTATATTTCTTATTTGGACAAATCAAGATATTATTGTTCATTCGGGAATAAAGAATTTACTTTGTCTTTAAATTCGAATGTTGTTGGAACCGGTTTACTTTCTGGTTATGATAATCTTTATTTGTTGGAAACTGTGGCTAACTATAATGAAACCTTGAGTGTGGAATCACGTGGTACTAAGCGAAAAATTGACAATTTCAATTCAGGAGTGCTCTGGCACAAGCGTCTAGGTCACATCTCTAAAAATAGAGTTGAACGACTTGTGTCAGATGGAATTTTAGATTCCATTGACTTCACAGACTTTAACGTTTGTGTAGCATGCATTAAAGGAAAACAGACTAAAGATAAGAAATTAGGCGCATATAGAGCTACAGACGTCTTAGAATTGATACATACGGATATCTGTGGGCCATTTCCAACTCCTTCTTGGAATGGTCAACAATATTTTATATCATTCATAGACGATTATTCTAGATATGCCTACCTTTACCTAATTCACGAAAAGTCCCAATCAATAGACGTGTTCAAATCCTTTAAGGCGGAAGTTGAGAATCAACTTAATAAGAGAATTAAAAAGGTCAAATCTGATCGTGGTGGTGAATACTATGGCAGATATGACGGCTCAGGTGAACAACGTCCGGGACCATTTTCCAAGTACCTAGAGGAATGTGGAATCGTCCCACAATACACTATGTCGGGGTCACCCAGCATGAATGGTGTAGCTGAAAGAGGAAACAGGACTCTTAAGGATATGGTAAGGAGTATGATTTGTCACTCCACCTTGCCAGAGTCACTCTGGGGAGAGGCATTAAAAGCAGCAGCATACATTATTAATAGAGTACCAACTAAGGCAGCGGCTAAAACACCTTATGAGCTTTGGATTGGGCGTAAGCCTAGTCTGAAGCACCTTCATGTTTGGGGATGTCCAGCTGAGGCAAGGCCATATAGGCCGAATGAAAAGAAATTTGAACCCCGAACAATTAGCAGCTATTTTATAGGGTACTCAGAAAAATCAAGGGGCTATAAATTTTATGATCCTAATTTGAGAACAATTTTTGAGACGGGAACGACAACGTTCTTTGAGGATATTGAGTTTGGGGGGAAGATTAAGGTTAAAGATTTTGTCTTTGAGGAACAATCGGTAACAATTCCAGAACTGATTCTTCTACCAATTGACTTTCCCATTATTGAACAAACTCAAGATGATCTGGTTGTTCAGGAAGAACAAAATCCAGGTCAAATTCAAGATCCTCAAGAACAAGTGCCTAAAGAGCCAGCTCCATTGCGGAGATCCACTAGAGAAAGGAAAAATGCTATTTCAGATGATTATGTAGCATTTATCAATAAGGTAGAGGAAAATGTTGGCATGACGGAAGACGACCCAGTCAACTTTCGTCAAGCCATGCAAGATCCTCGTTCAGATAAGTGAATCGAAGCAATGAATGAGCAGTATAAGTCTATGCAAGACAATTCAGTTTGGGAACTTATCCCATTACCTGAAGGAGTGAAACCCATTGGTTGCAAATGGATTTTTAAAACCAAGCGGGATTCCAATGGTAATGTGGAGAGATATAAGGCACGTCTTGTAGCTAAGGGTTATACTCAAAAGGAGGGGATTGATTATAAAGAGACTTTCTCTCCGGTTTCATCGAAGGACTCTTTAAGAATAATCATGGCTCTCGTTTCTCACTTTGATTTGGAGCTTCATCAAATGGATGTAAAGACAACGTTTCTCAATGGCGACATTGATGAGACGATCTATATGGTGCAGCCAGAAAACTTTGTGTTGGGAGACCCAAAGAATATGGTGTGCAAACTAAGAAAATCCATTTATGGGCTAAAACAAGCTTCTCGTCAATGGTACCATAAATTTCATCAAGTAATTCTCTCATTTGGTTTCAAGATGAATACAGTTGATGATTGTGTGTATCATAAGTTCAGTGCGAGCAGACATATTTTCCTGGTCTTGTATGTTGATGACATACTGCTTGCCACTAACGATATAGGCATGTTGCACGAAACTAAGAAATTTCTATCAAAGCATTTTGAGATGAAAGATCTTGGTGACGCCTCTTTTGTATTAGGAATTCAGATACACCGAGACAAATCTCGAGGTATTCTTGGATTGTCACAAAAGAGCTATATCGATAAGGTTCTCAAAAGGTTTGGGTTACAGGATTGCAAACCAGGGGACACCCCAGTTGCTAAGGGAGACAAGTTTAGTCTCAAACAGTGCCCTAAGGGAAGTTTGGAAATTCAAGAAATGCAAAAGATCCCTTATGCTTCAGCTGTAGGGAGTCTTATGTATGCCCAAGTATGTACGCGTCCAGACATAGCGTTCATAGTAGGGATTTTAGGCAGATATTTAAGCAATCCAGGTCTTGACCATTGGAAAGCAGCCAAGAGGGTCATGAGATATCTGAAGAGAACAAGAAACTACATGCTCACATATAGGAGGTTAGACCAGTTAGAGATCACTGGGTACTCTGACTCGGATTTTGCGGGATGCCAAGACAGCTTAAGATCAACTTCAGCCTATGTCTTTTTGTTAGCTGGTGGAGCAGTTTCTTGGCGTAGTGCCAAGCAAGGTCTTACTGCTTCATCAACCATGGCAGCAGAATTCGTAGCAATTCATGAGGCATCTGACCAGGGCATTTGGCTGAGAAATTTTGTCACGGGGCTGCGAATAGTTGAAGGGATTGAAAGACCACTCAAGTTGTACTGTGACAATAGATCAGCAGTCCTGTATTCTAACAATAATAGGAGCTCAACCAAGTCAAAGCACATTGACATTAAGTTCCTAGTTGTTAAAGAGAAGGTACAAAGTGGACAGATATCCATAGAACACTTAAGGACAAACTCCATGATTGCGGATCCACTCACTAAAGGTCTACCACCCAAGGTCTTTCATGAGCATACTGCTCACATGGGTGTACTACAGTTTGAGGAATCTTGATTTTAGTGGGAGTTTCGTCCATTATGCAATTTATGTTCTATGTTTAATTGCAAAGCACAAATACATTGTATTTGGATTTTCTGATCAGAAATAAAGTTTACAATATTCAGTTTTGGTTACTTTGTACATTTAAGTTATGGTATGATCTCATTCGGTAAAGTAGGACCAGTTGAAAATTGACATGCATTGACCAACTTCATGTAATTTTCATGCTACACTTTTCATAATGGGTCTATGTCATTTAGTTGTGTCAGTACGGGTGATTATTGATGGGTTTAGTTATGCTTATTATGACAAAAGCCCCTTTGGTTCCATGTGCTGATACGATTAATGGACGGGACAATTTGGATTAGGCTCAAGGTAATTATAATGACATTTTTGACGTCATAAAGTCTAACACACTCCTAAGGATACATGTGTGACCAGTGGGAGATTGTAAGATTTATGGGTCACATATGTAATTAATTAATAAAGTGTGTTAGGGTCATTATATAATTAGCCAATAATCTAGGGGTCAAATAATATATAATAGTTTATGGCTAAAGAGCATAATAATTATGAAAATTAATTGTGTAGATACCAGGCGGTTTCTAATTTAATGAGGGGCTGAATTAGTAATACTACAATGGATATAACTAATAATAGTTATATATAGGGGTAGTGGTCCCTAAGGCAAACACAACAAGACTATTCAGTTTCACAAAACCCTAAAATAGAAAACTCTCTGGTTCTCTCTATCCCCATCAAGAGAGCAAGGTCTTCAGGGTGTTTTGCTGAGGAAGATCACCCAACCCATTGGCTCTATCTTCATCATCCCAGGATTTCATCAATAGCAATTCCCACAGGTACGCTTCCGCCTTTGGTTATTCATCATGTAATTGGCATGGATCGTTGAGCATAACGTTATATAGGGTTTTCCAACAAGAACCATCCGAGAGAGTGAAACCAAACCAAATAAAACCATATCTGCTTACCTCTAATTTACGCTTCTAAACTTCAAATTACTTCCCCAAAAGAAGTGACAATAACTATAGTAAATAACTCAAACTCCAACCAATATCAATACTGAATGGTTGGAATTCAACTTTAACAGAAACAATGAATACTAATATCATTCAAAGAAAAAATTGTGGGCAGCAACTTAGACACACCAATCTATGATCCCACCAAATCAAATTTTCAACATTTCCTAATCGAATTCCGAAACTGAAACGAGTACTAAGAATCAAAGATCCAACTAAGAGAACCAAACCAGGATCAATAGAATTAATCATTTAAAAGCAAACCAAACACATTCTCAAAATACCATGTTAAATCACACAAAAAAGAAAGAACAAAATATTGTTAGGTTCCAATAGAATACAAGAGTTATTGAATTCAATGAAATTAATTACAAAGAAAATATAAAGGAAAATATTAAAGACTTACTATCCTTAATCTAGAAATATAAAAAACTCAATAATATATCTATCATGTAAAAGTCCAATAACATATTATTTCTCCATCATCTTCTCTAAATATTTATTACCCGTTATAAATTTTTTATTAAATGTAAATTATTATGATATAAAATAAAGCTATTAATATTAAAATTATGATTAGGATGACCAATTCATACTAAATGTTCTACATTAATTCTATTTAAAAATGATAAACATTATGGAAAAAATTGAAAACGTAAGAACTAATTAAAAATTTAATACAATAACTAATTGTATTTATTTATTTTAAATAGATTAATATTTAATAGAAGATACAAAATTTGAAATTAGTCAAATTGTCAAAACAAATATTTATAAATTGTTTTCTTCTTTCTGAATGATGCATTTTCTTTTCAGATAAGTTTTTCCACTCGAACATATTTTATTTGGTTTGAATATTTAGTATCTAATACTAACTACTTCATGATCGTTGCATATCATTATTGCTATTTTTCTAATATAATTTTCTATATATATAATCTTGGTATATTCTTTTGAAAGATCTTCTTCTATCGAGTACACTTACATCTCCTCCTCCCAACAATACTCTTGTTGTCAAAGTTAAACTCTTCAAAACTCTCAAATTGTTTCGAGAAGTGCAGCTGAACAAGGCTCCAAGGAGCATCAAAAACTTTTTTATACTATATATATATATATATATATATATATATATATATATATATATATATATATATATATATATATATATATATATATATTTAATTATAGGTTTAATTGCAGTTTTGATCTCTCTATTATTTCTTTATGAGTCTGACCTATGGCTTATGCTTTTTTTTTTTCAGTCTGATATGACCTTTTTAAAAAGTTTGGTCTACCAATCTATTTCACATTAAACCATTTAAATAATATATTTTATATTTTTTAAATAGGTTAAACTAGGCATTTATATATAACTAAATCTAATAAAATTATAACTAGCAAAACCTTTCAAAAAAATAAATAAATAAAATGAACTCGTAATTAGAAAAGAGACGTATAGGTTGGTGTAATAGGTTTTTCTTTGTAAGGTCTGAATTTGATCTATTTAAATTAATAGGCTTTAAAAAAAGCACGAGTCTAGCTTTTTTATTAAACAGATCAGGTCAGACCAGACTATAAATAGGTCAGGTCATAGGCCCCTAATGGACGACCTAACATATTCTCACCCCTAGTTGCTTTCTCATATTTTTTAACTAAAAAATAATGATTTGACATATTTTTAATGACTTAATATAATACAACTATATAGATACATTAGTTATTCATATGTGATTTATTAAATTAAAAATATGAAAAATTTGTAAAGTTAAAATCTAAGTTTTCACGACATTTTATTTCAATTTTAGGGTGTTAATCACTATACATTGTACTATATGTCACGTTGTTTAAAACATCTTATGTCATCAATTTTTTGTTAAAAAAACAGATGAATGATCAAAATTGTCGACTTTTAAAATAGATGACTAATTTCGTGAATCATTAAAAATAGGAGGACTAAAATTGCAATTAAACCAAAACTATGGTCATATTAAAATGATTTTAAATAAAAAATGTTGGTGTAATGGCTTCTATCCTTAGGAAGTTATACACAAAATTATTAACCAAATTATTCAATTTCTTCCTAAGTGATGAATTATTCAAAACAGATATTCAAAAACACATGTGTTATCAAGATAAAGAGTATAGAGATAGAGAAGTGTGCACTAGGGATTTTTATACTAGTTTGACTATTTATTCGATAGTCTACATCCAGTCCTGAAATCACTTAATGATTTCATCCTTCACTAGAAATGATTTGAGTATGTTTACAGACTTTCCAGCACTTCAATGCCTATACATCTAACTCAACACCAATCTACAACAACAATCAATCTATCCTTAAGAACTAATCGCCAAGCTCTAGCAAGATCAGATTGAGATCTCTTTTATATGATCACACACACCCTAAAATATGACCACCAGTTTCACAATACTGGATTTCAACAACAACCAATCTATCCTTAAGAACTAATCGCCAAGCTCTAGCAAGATCATATTGAGATTCTTTTAGATGATTACACACACTCTAAAAGATAACCACCAGTTTCACAATACTGGATTTCCACACACTTTCTTTTACAAAGATTGTTCTTTCAAAAAGAACTAAGAACACTTGATTCAATCACAATGAATTCTCACACTAAGTATTTGCCAATAATGTTTGTGAGTTATAAGAATTTCTCTCAAAGTATATTTTTCGAAAAGCTAATGAAATTCTAAGTTTCTATGTGTTAGTTATAAAAATTGTGATTGATTCAGTTTATATAGTTTCAGAAAAACTTCAGGCAAATCGATTTCCCAATCGATTTTATTAATGTGTATTACCAGCTTAATCGATTTCCTAATCGATTATCGCGTTTCTTGTTTTTCTTGAATCTTGAAATAGATGAACTAATCGATTTGCTAATTGATTCTTTTAATGCATATATCATAAACTGATACTCAATTCATATCAGAATCGATTGAATAATCGATTATAATTGTTTTGTTCAAACAGCGAGATCAAAACAATCGATTACTCAGTCGACTCACTTTCATTGACATAATCGATTTGGCAATGGGCTAAATTCTCCCTGTAACTCAGACATTTATTCCAATCGATTTGCCAATCGACTTGGCTTGTCCCAGTAACTCAGATATTTAGTTAAAATCGATGTGCCAATCGATTATGCAATATGTTTCTAATAAATGATGAACTAATTTATTCATGCAATCGATTACCTAATCGATTAGTGCAAAGCTTGCAACTTAAGAAAAGTATATCAATCGATTGTCCAATCGATTTCTTTAATCACATAACACAGGTCTGATGAAAAACATTTTAGTAATCGATTTCCCAATCGATTGACTCATTGAAGCTTTGTTCTGTGAATTAGAAAATCGATTACCCAATTGATTTGCAAATCGATTTTCCAATTGATTTCTTTTAATCACAGAACACAAGTCTGATAAAAACATTTAAGTAATCGATTTCCCAATCGATTAACTTAGTGAAACCTTTGTTCTGTGAATCAGACAATCGATTTACCAATTGATTTATTAACACACTTATTTTATGATTTCAGTTTTAATTGGCAAATATTAGATGTGTGAAATCATAATGATGAATCTACCTAATAAACACTATGAACACTAGACAAATTTGCACATAATCTTCAAGCCTTGTATAATATCATCAATATTTGCTTGATTGCTTGAGATCCAAGATTTGTCCAAGTGTAGTGTTTGATTCTTTCACATAATCTTCAAGCCTTATGATATGATCAATTTTTGCTTGATTGATTTCCTGAAATGTATCTCAACTTACACTATTAGATTAATCAGATAATGCATATACATTGTATGTTTGGAAATTATATCAAAATCAATGTCAAGGAGGCATATATCTTACAAAAAATCATTCCATCGAATTCTAACTTTTGTTTACTCAATTGTCCCATATAAAAGAGACCAAATGGAGTATTTTATTAGGTTATAGGATAACATTTAGCCTTTTTTTCATCCACTAAAAAGTTCCAATCCAAATTTCAAACATTGAAAAAAATAAGCCCTAACAAAAAAAACACTTATTCATTATCATTCATAAACAAGACACTAATTTGTTACTTACTTTTAATAAAAAAATCTCTAAGTGGACACTTATATATACATATATGGATGTATCAAGTGAGTGAAGTTTTAATATGAGAGGGGTAATCATTGACCATACAGCCATACATGATAACACATGATTGAAAGTGTTACATGACCACTTAAAAATGATAACACATGATTGAAAGTGTTACATGACCACTTAAAAAAGTCATGTGATATTTGTGTTCATCTTAAACATTTATGATTTGATTAATGACTAAGAATTACTTCTCTCGTATTCTTATATAAAAGTCCTCTCATTTTACATATTTTTCTATACATATGACTAATAAAAAAAAATAGAGCATTAAACTATCACTTGCATACGCCATCCAAAATCTAAAGGATGACCCTTTCAGGAAACATGTTATGATGAGATATTGGTTAGTTAGGAAGTGATGAAAAACCCTCCATTTGATCACAACTCTATATCTATCTGTAAATATAATACCATTCTATTAAAATAGTACCATTTCAGCAAGCTAACACATTTCATCTGCCATTAACAAGACAATCTTTAGTATTTCCATGTCAATTCTTACCAAAACTAATATTAAAGAGGCACAGGGAAGATAAATAGGCCAACAAGAAAATAAAAACTAGCTTCATAGATATGTATCTTCTGGTATATATTTTGCACACAAGCAAAGCAATTAAGAAAACATAACTCATATATTACTTCAACCAAAACAGAACTAATACTAATATACAATATACATTGTGATATATATTACATAATACACATTGTTTATTCTATAGAACCCCAAAACAGAAATGATACTAATCATCTTCAACTTTTCTAACTTTGAGCCATTATCTGATAACCAAAATCTGAAAAAGGATGCAATCAACCATCAATCTCAAATTGATAACTGTTGAATATAAAGAGTATTGAGAGACATATAGAATAACCCGTGTGTTTCAACTACACAGCGGAATCTCTTTATATAGACACAGGGTGTTAAATAACCCTAATTTACAGTAATGCTAACGGGCCAGAATACTTATTTACAGCCCATATATATATTATTTACATTCTAATCTATAATATTTAACACTCCACCTCAAGCTGGAGCATATAAATCAAATGCACCTAGCTTGTTACATATATAACTAATTCTAGGACCTCGCAATGACTTTGTAAACACATCTGCTAACTGATCATTGGATTTGACAAAGCTGGTGATGATGTCACCTGATTCAATCTTTTCTCTAACAAAATGGCAGTCAATCTCAATATGCTTGGTCCTTTCATGAAAAACAGAATTCGAGGCAATGTGCAATGCAGCTTGATTATCACATATTAGTGTCATTGTGCTGGTCTCTTCAAATTGAAGTTCTTTCAGTAACTGTTTCAACCAGATGAGTTCACATGTTACTAGTGCCATGGTCCTGTATTCTGCCTCAGCGCTGGATCTTGCAACAACATTTTGTTTCTTACTCTTCCAAGATATTAAATTTCCTCCTATGAGTACACAATACCCGGAAGTTGATCGTCTATCTATGGGTGAGCCTGCCCAATCAGCATCTGAGTAACCAATTATCTGAGTATGTCCTCTATCTTCATAAATGAGACCTTTTCCAGGTGCATTTTTGATGTATTTAAGAATCCGGATTATAGCATCCATATGTTCTTGGCAAGGAGAATTTAAGAATTGACTTACCACACTGACAGCAAAGGAAATGTCAGGACGAGTGACTGTGAGATAGTTTAATTTTCCAACCAATCTCCTATATCTTCCTGAATCTGATAGAGGCTCCCCCTGATTGGGTAGGAGTTTGACATTTGGATCCATAGGAGTATCAACTGACTTGGCATTTAGTAGGCCAGTTTCTTCAAGAATATCCATAGCATATTTTCTTTGTGAAATTACAAGGCCATCCTTGGATTGAGCGACTTCAATACCCAAAAAATAACGAAGTTTACCAAGGTCTTTAGTATGAAATTTATTTGAGAGATGTTGTTTTAACTGGAGTATTCCTTGCTGATCACTACCAGTTATAACAATGTCGTCCACATAAACAATAAGATAGATGCACCCTTGAGCTGAGTCATTATAAAATACAGAGTGATCGGCTTCACTGCGGATCATACCAAATTCTTGTACCACCGAGCTGAATCTGCCAAACCAAGCTCTAGGAGACTGTTTAAGACCATAAAGGGACCTGTGTAGCCGACAAACTATGTTGGAAGACTCCCCCTGAGCAACAAATCCAGGTGGTTGCTCCATATACACCTCCTCTGCAAGATCACCGTGCAAGAAGGCATTTTTAATGTCAAGCTGATGTAGGGGCCAGTGTCTAATTGCTGCAATGGAGAAAAATAGTCTGACAGATGCCATTTTGGCAACCGGTGAGAATGTATCACTGTAATCCAACCCAAAAATCTGAGTATATCCCTTGGTTACCAAACGAGCCTTAAATCGATCAATCTTACCATCAGGACCAACCTTCACTGTATAAATCCAACGACACCCAACTACCGACTTCCCATGAGGTAGGGGTACCAATTCCCAAGTACCACTGCTTTGTAGAGCACACATCTCATCAAGCATTGCTTGCCTCCACTCAGGGTGGGATAATGCTTCACCTGTAGTTTTAGGAATAGAAACAGAAGACAAGGAGGACAAGGAAGTGTAATGTAATGGTGAAAGACGATGATAACACAAATCAATATAATGAGGAGATGGATTACGGGTGGTGCGAGTATCCTTACGAAGAGCAATGGGAAGGTCAGGCTCAGGTGGCAGGGCCGGATCCGGAGGTGGCGTCGGAGGAGAGTCTGTAATGGGAGCAGGAACAGGCACAACCGAGGATAAACGACGACGTTGATATGTTTGTAGTGGTCGTGGAGGTTGGGGGTAGACTCGGCAGGTTCTATAGGAATCTGAGTGGGTGGGAAAGGGATAACTACTTGAGGAGGTTCAAGATTAATGTCCTGATAGGGCTCAATAACTACTTGAGGAGGTTCGGGAGTAATGTCCTGATATGGCTCAGTAGCTATATGGGTAGGTTTAAAATATTGTACAGACCGAAAAAGGTAACATCAGCTGATGTAACGTAGCGGTGTAGTGTGGGAGAATAACAACGGTAGCCTTTTTGGGACCGATGATAACCAAGAAAGACACACTTGAGCGACCGAGCTGACAATTTGTCCAAACCGGGGGATAAATTGTGAACAAAACACGTGGACCCAAAGACACGAGGTGGTAATGGGTGAAGAGGAGTATGGGGAAAAAGGACCGAATGTGGGATATTGCCATCAAGGACAGAAGATGGCATACGGTTAATAAGGTAGCATGCCGTTAAGACTGCATCCCCCCAAAATCGGAATGGAACATTGCCATGGAGAAGTAAGGTTCGTGTGGTTTCAATGAGATGCCGATTTTTGCGTTCGGCTACCCCATTTTGTTGAGGTGTATGAGGACATGACGTTTGGTGTAAAATACTGTTGGAAGCCATAAAATTTTGAAATTGATGAGACAAATATTCTCGTGCATTATCACTTCTTAAAGTACGAATGGAAACTCCAAATTGGGTTTTAATTTCTTTATAAAATTGCTCAAAGATAGAAAACAATTCAGTTCTATTTTTCATTAAAAATAACCACGTACAACGAGAATAATCATCAATAAAAGTATTAAAATACTTAGACTCTAAAGTAGACACAGTACGAGAGGGACCCCAAACATCAGAGTGAACTAAAGCAAATGGAGAGGAGACTCTTTTATTGACTCGATCGGGAAAATTACTACAGGTGTGTTTCCCTAACTGACACGACTCACAATGTAAAGTAGATAACTTAGACAAACTAGGCACCAGTTTTTGTAGTTTGGTAAGACTTGGGTGTCCTAGCTGAGCATGGATAGTATGTGGGGATTTTGTGGCAGAGCACGTCTTGGATGTTGTAGAAAGGTAATAGAGGCCTTGTGACTCACATCCGACGCCAATCGTCCTTCCCGAATTCCGGTCCTGCAAGGTAACATTATCATTAGTGAAAGTAATAATACAGTTATGAGATCGAGTCAATCGACTAACTGAAAGTAAATTAAAGGGGCATCTAGGTACATAGAGGACAGATGCAACTGAGATAGAAGGGAGAATGTGGACAGTACCAACTCCTTGAGACCGAGTTTGAGTACCATTGGCAGAAGTTATAGTAGGTAAAAAACCAGATGTAGAAAGTGACGAAAAGAGACCTTTATTACCAGTAACATGATCAGACGCACCAGAATCAAGAACCCAAGGACCGAGAGAAGATGAATGAGAGAGGTAAACAGATGAGTTATCAGTGTGTGCAACCGAAGTAGGAGAACTAGAGTTTGGATGACTCTGAACCCATCGGAGAAAATCTTCATAGTTTGCCGAGGAGCCTTGTGGAGATGGTGTAGTTTGAATAGTGGCAGGAGGATCAAGCTGAGTTGCATTTATCGAAGGCGAAGGCTTGCCATGCAACTTCCAACAGAGATCAATAGTGTGTCCAAGCCGATGACAATGCTCACATTTGGGACGAGGCTTAGAGCTGGATGGTCCTCCACGAGAACGTTGCTGATTATGTCCCTGAGAAGCAAGGGCAGCAGTGTCACCCGGAACTGAAGTAATAGACTGCTCAACTGGATGTTTTGCAGGTACTCGAAGGAGGATCGCTGAAGTGGTAGACATATCTGGAATAGTAACAGACCCCAATATTTGATCACGAGTTGCAGAGTACTCCTGGGGTAGGCCATAGAGTGCAAGAAGCATGAAGAAGGTGCTGCGTTGATCCAACTCCTTCTTATGTTCAACTGGATTACTTGCAGCATGAGGGAGTAGCTCATTAAAGTCATGAAGTGCACTATGGACAGTGCCAAGATATGCAGAAATAGAGTCATCGAGTGACTTCGGAGTAATTATGTTCAACAAGCGGTGACAGACTCCATAAAGACGTTGTGTGTCGTTAGTATAGAGTACCTTTGCTTGACTCCAAACTGATTCACACGTGATATGCGGACGGAAAATCGGTTTAACATCTGGAGGAAGTGTAGACTTAATGACACTACACAACTGAGCATCAATCTGGCGCCATTTAGATTATTCAGTCACACTCACCTTTTCAGGATTTTGGGTGAGGTGATCCTCGTAACCTTGACCACGTAGCCAAAGTTTGATGTCGGCAGCCCAACTATCATAATTTGATCCATTCAGTTTTTCAACTGAGAGAGGAGAACTGATGTAGTTGGTGAAGATACTCCTGGTTTCAGACTGAGATGCCATGGTCAGCAAAGGCTGTCAGAAAAACTCGTCGGAACCGGGAAAACAGGGGCTGTTTGAACTGGAAGTCGTATATCCGTAACTCGAAACTGAAAATTGAGGGCAGATATGGAAGCAGGAGGCCGAGGCGAGTGCCGTGGAAGAAGAACCACCGTGAACGGCTGCCGGACGCGCCGTCACGCGCGGTGGCAGTGGGCGGCGCGTGAGATCCACGCGCGGGACGTGGAGGCGGCGTGTGGGGCGCGTGAGGGCGCGTGAGGGCGAGTCTGAAGGCGCGGCGGAAGGGTTTGGCCGATCTGGGGTGTTCGGCGCTGATGGAGTGGTCGTTCGTCGAAAAAACTCGTCAGAAATAGTGACGGCAGCAACGGCAGCGGCGGTAAAGCGTGAACGGCTGAACAAAAATTGAGGAATCAGCGTTTCAACGGCAGAGGGGGAAACCGGAGTTGAGAACACATTTTGCCGAAAAAAAATATTCGCCGGAGACAGTGGGTCGACCGGGTAGTTGACAATTAGGATTAGGGTTTGTCTCTCAGTTAGCTCTAGATACCATGTTGAATATAAAGAGTATTGAGAGACATATAGAATAACCCGTGTGTTTCAACTACACAGCGGAATCTCTTTATATAGACACAGGGTGTTAAATAACCCTAATTTACAGTAATGCTAACGGGCCAGAATACTTATTTACAGCCCATATATATATATATATATATATATATATATATATATATATATATATATATATATATATATATATATATATTCTAATCTATAATATTTAACAATAACAATAAATAAAACATAACTCATATATTTCTTGGATCAATAACTCCTAAAACCCCAAATCCTTAAATTGAGTTTAGGTTTAACAGAGAAATCAACTGGTTTCAATAAAGTGCAGACATGAAATATAAAAATAGTAGTACATATATCAATGTCAAAACCACAAATAGTATCAAATCCAAAGGGAGAATCAACATGTATAGATCTGCTAAAGCAATTTCTGAACTCCTTATGATAAGTGTATTACTCTAAAAGAAGAATTAACAAGTTTAAAACTATCATATTACAAGATTAAACTGAACAATATAAATCAACAGGTGCAATGTCTAGTCAGTGAATTATACCAATAGAGTATTCCAAGAAAGATTTGAAATGATTTCCCAACTAATAAGTTTCTCCATATTTTCCAGTTGCTTTCTCTATGTGCTTGTTCTCTTATAAACATAAGATTTTGAAAAAAACCAGAAAGCAAATAATTCCACCGCACTAAGAACAGCCAGAAGAGCATAGAAATAATCGAGATGTGCGCGATTAAGATTACTTGCAAACCAGCCATCACAGCCATCTTTACTTGTTCCTTTTTGAATAGCAGAGATGAGAAAGCTACTCAGAAAGCTCCCAACCCCAAAAATACTTAAATAGAGGGCAAGACCGATACTTCTCAATTCATTCGGGACCTGATCATAGAAAAATTCTTGCAGACCTATCATTGTAAAGACGTCAGATACTCCAAACAAGACATATTGAGGAATCAACCACCAGATACTCATAGGTATTGTCACATTTGGCATATCAATTAATCTGTGGTCACGAGCCACTTTGAGTCTTTTCATCTCGACTAAAGATGCAACTACCATAGAAATCACAGAAAAAAACATTCCAGCTCCAATTCTCTGTAGCATTGTGATGCCAGAGGGTTTACCAGTAATGGCTCGTGCTATAGGAACGATAATGCGGTCATATACAGGAATAAATAGAACAATAGAGAGACTGATAAAGGATTGAAGAGAAGCAGGTGGTACATTAAAAGAAGGCAAAATTTTCCTGTCCAATGTAACACCTTGTTTGGTAAAGAAGGTAGTTGACTGAGAAAACACAATGGCAAAAATTAAACTCGTCGCCCATATTGGAACAAGCCTGAGGACCGCCTTTGCTTCTTCAATCTCAGAAACACTACAAACTTTCCCCTTTTCCTTTGATCCGTCCGATGCAATTAATGCTTTGTTCAAGAAACTGCCATATTTGAAAGTAATTTGCAAGACAGTTATTTTCCCAGTACAAACATAATAATAATACACAATATGACAGTCTCATGAATCGCGATTATGGTAGAAATTATATATTATTCCTTTATTGTATTGAATCTTCTTATCTTATTTTCAACATCAAAGAATGGTTGTGTAGTTACCTAAATTGTTGAGAAGGATGAAGTTCCTGCTGTTCAGTAGTTTGGTTTCGGCGGTTACTGATTGCTGCAATAAACACCCTACCAATTCTAGAAAAAGGGGGCCGTCGTTGATCACTTGGCGGGATGCTAAGGCGGTAGGTCCAAGTTCCAAGGGTGAAAACAGACAATGCAATTACCATTGAAATGCAAGGAATACCAAAACCAAGAAACCAACCGATATTATCTTGAACATAGTTCAAAATGGAAACTGTGACAAGGAGACCTGCAGTAAAAGTAAAATACCACCAATTAAAAAAAGAACTTCTAGACTTGCGTTCCTGCGGGTGGTTGATATCAAATTGATCAGCTCCAAATGCCTGAACACAAGGCTTATGTCCACCTTGTGCAAATGCAACAAGATATAAAGAAAAGAAGAACAATGTTGCATGACTTTCGCCGTCGGAAGGTAGTGTAGCCGAAAAAGTCAATAGACTCAATGCCTGCAAAAGTTGTTTGTTAACAATCATTTACTCACCAAACTTATAACATTTTTAAGATGCTACTTCACTATCTTATTCATTATAAACTAAAAAAATGTATTTAGAATTTGGAATACAAACCAGAATATAAATAACCGAGGCAATAAAGATGGTGCGGTAACGGCCAAGAAAAGAATCAGCTAGAAAAGCACCGAGCAGAGGGAGCAACGACGCCGTTCCAGACCAGATGTTGACATTCTCCGCTGCCGTTGCCGTCGATTGACCAAGTGGACCAGTCAAATAATTTATGAGGTTTGAATTGATTCCATAATAAGCAAACCTCTCTGCCACTTCCACACCTAGTTTAAGTTTAAAAAATGAATAAATAAAACCATATAAAATCAGGAGCAAATCTTGCATGAACACAGAATCAAATTAGAAATGAATAAGTGAATGGATGAACATTACTTATAATGAAGGCAGCAGCTTTCCAACCACCAGAGGTAGATCGTAGGACTGGGCGTCCCTTGAAGTCGACAGCACCATCTACAGTCTCCAACTGCAGCGGGGTTTCAGAATCGCCGGCCATTTATTGCAGAGGGGTTGCAGATGGTTTCAGACAGTTTTCCGGCAGCCTTAATATTGCGAAAACCAAGTGGTTCACGACGGTGATCCAGAAAGGAGTAACAAGTTCGGCGATTTGATTATTAGCGAGACGACCTTATCTTCTGATTTTTGTTTAACACTTCTTTGTCATTCATATAGGGAGGACGTCTTTGTGTTAAGTAACTCTGAGTTAATGAACTAGTTATATAAGAAGGAAAGAGGTTTCAAGGAAAAATTAATATGAATTCATTTATTAATATTTATATTCCATTAATATAAAAATTAATATGAACTAGTTATTAATGTTTATATTTTTTAATAAAGTTATTATTAATTATAATGTACTTTTCTTTAATTTATTACTAATTTATTAAAATTATTTACTTTATTTTCTAAAATAAATTATTTATTTTAAAAGAATTTGAATAGAGGTTTGAAATATAAAGTGAAAAAATTATAAATATACCAATAGTATATTCTATTTGAATTGGCTAAAATAGTGTAACCGAGTACCTTGGTGTTTTATTAACAACAATTAGAGTTTTGTACCACACACCCCCACCATTTTACCTGCCACTCCCCCATATTTTTTTAAATACTATTTTACCTTTATGTAAAATTGTATAAAAGCAAAAAAAAAAAAATACCATTTCAATTTCACACCCCCACATTAAAAAATTACAAAAAAAAATTTATGATTCGGAAGTTTTGAAGTTTCGAAATAGGATTTTAGTAAGTTTTTCGAACCTTTTGTAATTTTAAAACATTCGAAATACAAATTTTTTGAAAAAATCCAAATTTTCGAACCCAGAGAACATTCGAAAGTTTCCATCAATTTGAAATTTTCGAAATACATTGCTCGAAAATTTTGAAACCCAAAACCCACAAAATCGAAAGTTTCAATCATTCTGAAATTTTCGAAGTGAAATGCTCGAACATTTTGAAACCTTCGAAACAATGAAACATTCGAAAGTTTCATGTGGTTAGAAAGGTTCGAAATAATGGGCTTGAATGCAAGAAAACTTTCGAAAGAGATGATGGAATTTTCGAAATGTATTTCGAAAATTATGAAATGCTTCAAACTTTCGAAATGCATTTTTTTTTAATTTAAAATTTATGTTATAAAAAAAATATTTGAAAAAAAATAGAATTTTTACTATTTTTAAATATTTGTTTATTTTAATTACTTTTGAAACTTTCAATTTTTTTTTTAAATTACTGAAACTTCTGAAAATAGATATTAAATTTATTACTATAAATGTATTACTATTTATTATCATTAATTTATTACTATAAATTTATTATTATAAATTTATTATTATTTACTACTATCAATTTATTACTATTTATTACTAATAAAAATGTATTTTGAAACTTTCCATGAATATCAAATTTTTGAAACTGAACAAATTTCGAACTTAACCCTACCAAACCTTCGAAAGTTTGAAAACTCCAAAATTAAGAAGTTAGAAAAAAATCAAATATTTCAAATATTCAAAATTGTTTTTTACCAAATTTTCGAAATTTGGTCAGTTTCGAAAATTTGATATTAATAGAAAGTTTCGAAATGCATTTTTATTAGTAATAAATAGTAATAAATTGATAGTAGTAAATAATAATAAATTTATAATAATAAATTTATAGTAATAAATTAATGGTAATAAATAGTAATACATTTACAGTAATAAATTTAATATCTATTTTTAGAAGTTTCAGTAATTTAAAAAAAATTGAAAGTTTCAAAAGTAATTAAAATAAACAAATATTTAAAAATAGTAAAAATTCTATTTTTTTTTTCAAATAAGGCAAAAACCAAGGCAAAGAAAAAGTCAACATAAAAAACTTTCACAAGTTTCCTCCTTCACTTGAGAAACTTTCATCATTCCATTTCGAAATTTTCAGTTACATTTCGAAAGTTTCAATCCCATTTCGAAACTTTCATTCCAATTTCGAAAGTTTCCTTCTCACTTCGAACCTTTCAGCATGAGGAAAAGTTTCGAAATTTTCATCTGGGTTTCCTTCGAAAATTTCCATCTAGGTTTCGAAATTTTAAAATGTTCGAGCTGCATTTCGAACCTTTCAGGATGAGGAAAAGTTTCGAAGTTCAAACTGAACTGGGTTTCATAGTTTCGAAGTTTACATGAAACTTTTGAAATGGTAAAAGTGGGGTTCGAAGGTTTGATCAGCATGCCAAAGATTCGAATTTCTGGATTTCTTCTTACTTTTGATTTTCGAAGATTTCAAATTTTCGAGTTCCAGATTCGAATTTTTAAAAATTTCGAATCATTCAGTGAAAATTGATTGTAAAAATTTATTTTAGTTTTCATAGAGGTAATTGAGGGCAAATAAGTCATTTTACTACTATCAATTTATTACTATTTATTACTAATAAAAATGCATTTCGAAACTTTCTATTAATATCAAATTTTCGAAACTGACCAAATTTCGAAAATTTGGTAAAAAAAACAATTTTGAATATTTGAAATATTTGATTTTTTTCTAACTTCTTAATTTTGGAGTTTTTAAACTTTCGAAGGTTTGGTAGGGTTAAGTTCGAAATTTGTTCAGTTTCAAAAATTTGATATTCATGGAAAGTTTCAAAATACATTTTTATTAGTAATAAATAGTAATAAATTGATAGTAGTAAATAATAATAAATTTATAATAATAAATTTATAGTAATAAATTAATGGTAATAAATAGTAATACATTTATAGTAATAAATTTAATATCTATTTTCAGAAGTTTCAGTAATTTAAAAAAAAAATTGAAAGTTTCAAAAGTAATTAAAATAAACAAATATTTAAAAATAGTAAAAATTCTATTTTTTTTCAAATATTTTTTTTATAACATAAATTTTAAATTAAAAAAAAAATGCATTTCGAAAGTTTGAAGCATTTCATAATTTTCGAAATACATTTCGAAAATTCCATCATCTCTTTCGAAAGTTTTCTTGCATTCAAGCCCATTATTTCGAACCTTTCTAACCACATGAAACTTTCGAATGTTTCATTGTTTCGAAGGTTTCAAAATGTTCGAGCATTTCACTTCGAAAATTTCAGAATGATGGAAACTTTCGATTTTGTGGGTTTTGGGTTTCAAAATTTTCGAGCAATGTATTTCGAAAATTTCAAATTGATGGAAACTTTCGAATGTTCTTTGGGTTCAAAATTTTGGATTTTTTCAAAAAATTTGTATTTCGAATGTTTTAAAATTACAAAAGGTTCGAAAAACTTACTAAAATCCTATTTCGAAACTTCAAAACTTCCGAATCATAAATTTTTTTTGTAATTTTTGAATGTGGGGGTGTGAAATTGAAATGGTATTTTTTTTTTTTTGCTTTTATACAATTTTACATAAGGGTAAAATAGTATTTAAAAAAATATGGGGGGGTGGCAGGTAAAATGGTGGGGGTGCGTGGTACAAAACCCTTAATCCTGATCCAATTTAGCATAACCCAAGGACATATAGTGTTCCATATTTGGTTCGCCCCGTTGGTTTGTTTTTTATTTTCTTTTTTTTTTATTTATTTTCTTGATCATAAATTGCTATCTCAACCATATCATGTTTGGACCTAAATAATTTGGACTATTAGTAGATATGTCAATTGGATTCATATTCAATGTATATATGTAAAAATTCTTATAATAGATAATTAGATTCATATTCAATGTATATCTGCAGGTAAAAATCTTTATAATAAATATAAAGTATATAGTTGAATAATAATTACAAATATAAACGAATAATGTGGTACCTACTCTACCTCAAATCTATATTTATATAAATATATTTTTTATTTATTATATTATACTATATTAGTGTTTAGTTTAATTAATTGTTATTGTTTATCTTTTAATATATATTGATATTATTGAACTACTATAATATTTATAATAAAAAGATAAATAATTCTAAATAAGAATTAGATTTTGATGAATAGATAAATAATTGTGACTTTATAACTAAGAGTTATGTCTTATTAATCGTGACTTTATAATTATACTTACAATTTTGTATCAATTTTTTTTTACAGTTCTCGAATAATTATGTCGTATGACTTACAACTTCATAAATTATTATTGTATTATTATTTAAATTGTAACGTGTGTTTATTTAAAATAGTTTTGAGTTTAAAAAAATATTTTAATTTACAATACTATATGATTGGATTTAAGATATTTTAATAATTTTTAAATTTAATCATAAAAATATTATTTATTTGGCATTTTATTTTAGTTAAAATGTAAATACAAAATACAAATATTAAAATTAATACCAAAAAATATATAGACATGGATAAAAATATTTTTTTAAATTGCTAATATGAAAACATATACTACAGGACCCTACTAAAACGCTACTCGTTCCGGTCCCTCACTACTTACTCACTACAAGACAAATAATACATATGTCATATCTAGGCCTCAATAATTTGACTAAGTGACAAAGGATGACATATGTGTAGATTCAGATTCTAATTTTTTTTACAGTAATATTCTTTTTTAAATTTTTTAATCAAAATACCCTACTTTTAAAATTGTATATTAAAATGTCTTAGTTTTTAGGCACAGTAAGATATCATTGTTCGAGAATGCTATCTGCTAAATGATTTGGATTTGTCACTCAATAAGAGGTTGCTGATCGGAGATGCGACCTCCCAAAGGAGTTTTCAGTTTTTTTCTTTCATTTTAGAGTTAATTAATAATACATTAATTAAATAATTAATAATAATAATAATAATAATTGTATTAAATAATACATTATTAAATAATTAAATTAATTAATAATTATGTTTAATTAATAAATAATAATAACATATTAATAAATAATAATAATTATTATTATTATTAATTATTATTATTATTTTAATTATTAATAAATACTAATAAGAATAATTATTATTATTAGTAGTAATTATGTAGATTATGTAGGGTATCCAAACTCTAACCTTCAAATTTTCCAAAAAATGTGAATTATCTAGGGTATCTGATCATACTAGGAAATATTATCCAAACGCTGCAGGCACATCTACTCAAATTTGATGTATCATTTTTTTTAATGTATTTTCTTTGAAATATATAATATTAATTTACTATTTTAATTTTAATTATTTTTAATTATAACAATTTTTACTAATAATATCAATAATAATAATAATTAAACAATAATAATAATTAATAATAATAACATTGTTATTATTATTTATTAATATGTTATTATTATTTATTAATGTATTATTATTATTTATTAATTTAAATAATTATTAATTAATTTAATTATTTATTAATGTATTATTTAATACAATTATTATTATTATTATTAATTACTATTTAATTAATGTATTATTAATTAACTCTAAAATGAAAAAGAAAAAAAAAATGAAAACCCTTTAGGAGGTCGAATCCCCGACCAATGGCCTCCTACTTGGTGAAAAATCCAAATAGTTCAACAGATCGCACTCCCAGAAAACGATACTCTCCTATGTCCAAAAAGTAGAGCATTTTGGTATACAGTTTTAAAAGTAGAGTATTTTAGTTAAAAAAATTTTAAAAGAGGATATTACAGTAAAGGATTTTTTACTCTAATCGTTAATTGTCTTTCGATTAAAAAGTAAAAATTTGAAGTAAAAGCAAAAATTAATTGTATGAAAATTTACAATAAAAAATGATATTGGTGAAATATTTTTATTTATAAAACAAATATATATAAATATATATAAAAGTTTAAACATAATTTTAATCTCCTATTTTATTTAAATGAATTTTAATTTTTTATTTTTAAAATCAATTTTTTTATTTCTTATTAATTAATTCTTGAACTTTTTGTCACTTACCATTTTTTATGATATGACCATCTAGCAAACATTAACCTTTTCAAACAACGCGAAGTTCAAGACACTGACAAAATGCAACTTAAGGATGTCTTCACTTTCGTCAAGCAACACGGTATTATCACAAAGTTCCTTTTGCTTAAAAGATGAAACTATTGCCCTTCAATCTAATACAATCTTCAATTGAACAAGCCTTATTATCCAATACACAATACCCACATAATTACATTAAAACATGATTGGCATGAATCCAGTTGCAAAAATGATATTTTTTTTTCCCAAAACAATTCCCATTAAGTAAAGAAAACACAACAAACTTGTTCCGCATGAACAATTCACTATCCAGAAGATAGTTTGAACTAACCTGGTAAAAAAAGACAACAGCAACATCCAAAGGAAAAAAATAAAATAACAAAAACAATCACCGAATAATAAACAGCAGAACAATAACAAATATTCAGCAAATCACATACATAAAGGTAGCAAAATCAAATTTGTCTTTGTTATTTCGGTGTCGAATCTAATGTGACGATTGTGAATCTAATATGACGATGGTGATGAATGTTGGTGTTGATTATGTTGGGTGGGCTCACTCCCCAAGTGGAACCCACCAATTTTATTAATAGTATTATTATTATTGAAATAAAAAGAAAAAGAAAAAAAAAGGTTTTAATGGGCTTGACCCACTTGAAGGTAATAAAAGGGATTTAGAAATCCCTAAGAGACAACACACAAATACAAACAGACAACAGAAGACGAACGGTTGCCAGAGAAGAAAAATAAGGGTTTGGTTCCAGTGGTGGTAACAGGTGTGTAGCAAATTTGCTCCGTTTGATCTACAAATTTAGTATGTTATTCTTACCACTGAGTTTGTTACTTTAATATATAATTTGAGTAGTTTGATCTTCTCTGAGAGTTACTTTGGCATACCCACTTTAGTGGAAGGTTGTTATAGAGTTGTTATTGTTGATTGATATTCCCTATTGTTATTAGGAAGACTCTTGGTGTACCCATTAATTATTATAGTGGAAGATTTTACTGGACTAGGTCCCGTGGTTTTTATTCTCTCAATTTGAGGGAAGTTTTCCACGTTAAAAATTGTGTTTGTTTCATATTTAATTTTCTGCCAATTATTATTGCTCTTGGAATTGTATTTTCTGTTTGGCCATTTATCTGCACAAGTGGGGGAAAAAAAAATATTCCGCATTATTGAGATAGTTATCGCTAATTATCTCTGGTTTTTCCCAACAAAGTGGTATCAGAGCTCGGTTATTTGATTTGTGCATTTAAATGGAAGAGGAAAATAAAGGTCCCAATATGATTAAACTCAATTCTTCTAATTACACACTTTGGAAGACTCTCATGGAAGACATGTTATACAGTAAAGATTTGTATGATCCTATTGAGGGTAACACTGCTAAACCCGCAGATAAATCTGACGCTGACTGGAAGAAGATGAATAGAAAGGCAGTGGCGTTGATCAGGCAGTGGTTGGATCTTAGTGTATATCCACATGTTGAAACTGAAATAGATGCTAACAAGATGTGGGAAAAATTAAAAGAGTTGTATGAACGAAAGAATGTGCAAAATAAAGCATTCTTGATTCGGAAGCTGGTGAATATGAAATACAAAGATGGGGATTCAATGGCAGAGCATATGAGTATTTTTCAGAATACAGTGAATCAGTTGACAACCGCAGAAATTAAATTAGATGATGAGTTGCAAGCGTTGTTATTGTTGAGTTCCTTGCCTGATAATTGGGAAGTCCTTGTTGTGACATTGACCAATTCAGCTCCAAGTGGAAAGTTGAAAATGTCAACAGTTAAAGAGAGCATGCTGAATGAAGAAGCTCGAAGAAAGGAACGTGGTTTGATTGGTTCTTCCTCAAAGTCAGAAGCACTAGTTACAAAATCACGGGGGAGAAGTCAATCTAGAAACTTCCATAGAGGCGACAACTCTGAAAGTCGTAGCAAGTCAAGGACTAGAAAAGAAGTGATATGTTATCATTGTGGCAAAGCGGGTCACATAAAAAGAAATTGCAGGTTCCTTAAGAGAGATCAATCAAGGGAAAGAGATGAAGACAAAGAGAAGAAAAATGATAAAGATACAACAGCAATTGTATCTGTTAATAATGTCTACATTGTTTGTGATGATAATTCCATAAACCTTGCATGTCAGGATTCAACTTGGATTATTGATTCGGGTGCCTCATATCATGTTACTCCTAGGCGTGATTTCTTCTCATCTTACAGTGCTGGTGATTTTGGCATGGTAAAAATGGGAGATGAAGGAGTATGTAAAATTATCGGTATGGGAGATGTTTGGGTTGAAACTGGGATTGGTTGCAAGCTTCAATTGAAGAATGTTAGACATGTTCCTGATATTCGTCTCAATTTGATTTCGGTGAAAGCATTGAATATTGATGGTTATCACACTTACTTTGGTGGTGGTGGTATATGTAAAATCACCAAAGGGTCCCTAGTGGTTGCAAAGGAGCAAAGTTCCACTTCTCTTTATAGGATGCCTACGAAGCTATGCAAGGAAGAAGTGAATGCAATTGAAGATGCATCTTCTGATTTATGGCATATGCGACTTGGTCACTTGAGTGAGAAAAGACTCAACATACTTGCGAAGAAAAATTTTCTTCCTGTGAAAGGTACGTCTCTAAAAACTTGCACTCATTGATTTGCTGGAAAACAACATAGAGTTTCTTTTCATAATACTGGTCCTCATAGGAGACAAAATATTCTTGATTTAGTTCATACTGATGTTTGTATGATGAATAGTAAATCTCTTGGTGGTGCATCATATTTTGTTACTTTTATTGACGACCACTCTAGAAAAGTGTGGGCATTTCCTTTGAAATCTAAAGACCAGGTATTTGGAGTCTTCAAGCACTTTCATGCAAGTGTTGAAAGAGAAAAGGGAAGAAAATTGAAATGTGTTCGATCAGATAATGGTGGTGAATATAGAGGTCCTTTTGAAGAGTATTATAGAGAACATGGAATCAGGTTTGAGAAAACAGTTCCAAAGACACCTCAACATAATGGTGTTGCAGAGAGAATGAATCGTACGATTAATGATAGAATCAGATGTATGCTCTCTCATGCAAAATTATCGAAATCCTTTTGGGGTGAAGCAATGAAAACTGCAGTGGATTTGATCAATCTTTCTCCTTCTATTCCACTTGATGGTGATGTTCCTAATAGAGTGTGGACAGGGAAAGATATCTCTTACCGTCATTTGAGAGTTTTTGGCTGTAGATGTTTTGTTCACGTTCCAAGAGACGAGAGGTCCAAGCTTGATAGTAAATCCAAACTGTGTATATTCGTCGGTTATGGTGATGAAGAATTTGGTTATAGATTGTGGGATCCGGTTGACAAGAAAATTATCAGAAGCCGAGATGTGATATTTCTTGAAGACCAGACTGTTGAAGATTTTGATAAAGCTGAAAAACAGAAACCAAATTTCAGAAGTTACATTGATGTTGCGCCTAAGCCTCCTACGGAAACTTTTGTTGATGGGGGAGATGTACAAGTAGATGATGAGAATGTAACTCATGATCATGTGCCTCACCATGATGAGCAGATTCCAGTTGAGCCACCAGTTGAGTTTGATTTGAGAAGATCTACTAGAGAACGTCAACCTTCTCAAAGATATCCTCCACATGAGTATGTGATGATCACTGATAGTGGAGAGCCAGAGTACTATCAAGAAGCTATTACAAATGTTGATAAAGAAAAGTGGTTGAAGGCCATGCAAGAAGAGATGAATTCCTTGCATGAGAATCACACATTTGATTTGGTAAAGTTGCCTAATGGTAGAAAAGCACTCAAGAACAAATGGGTATACAAGATAAAGACAGAAGAGAATAATTCTCAACCAAGATACAAAGCAAGATTGGTTGTGAAAGGTTTTAATCAGAGAAAAGGTATTGACTTTGATGAAATTTTTTCACCAGTGGTGAAGATGTCCTCTATACGAGTTGTGCTTGGGTTAGCAGCTAGTTTGAACCTTGAAGTTGAACAACTTGATGTGAAAACTGCATTCCTCATGGTGATTTGGAGGAAGAGATCTATATGGAGCAACCAGAGGGTTTCGAAGTCAAAGGTAAAGAGCAACTTGTGTGTAAATTGAAGAGAAGCTTGTATGGGCTCAAGCAAGCACCTCGACAATGGTACAAGAAATTTGATTCTTTCATGGAGAAACATGGGTATGGTAAAACTACTTCTGACCATTGTGTGTTTATCAAGAAGTTCTCTGATGGTGATTATATTATTCTCTTATTATATGTGGATGACATGTTGATTGTCGGTCATGATACTAAGAAGATTCAGTCTTTAAAGAAAGATTTGAACAAGTCCTTTGCAATGAAAGACTTGGGTCCTGCAAAGCAAATTCTGGGCATGAGAATTACTCGTGATAGGAAGAATAATAAATTATGGTTGTCTCAACACAATTATATTGAGAAGGTATTAGAGAGGTTTAACATGAGCAATTGCAAACCTGTTAGTACTCCACTTGCTACTCATTTTAAATTGAATTCTGATAAATGTCCTACAAGTGAGAAAGACAAAGAAGAGATGAAGAAGGTTCCTTATGCATCTGCAGTTGGTAGTTTGATGTATGCTATGGTATGCACAAGGCCAGATATTGCTCATGCAGTTGGAGTTGTTAGTCGGTTTCTCTCTAATCCTGGTAAAGATCATTGGCAAGCAGTGAAGTGGATTATCAGATACCTTAGGGGCACTTCCAAAGTGTGTTTATGCTTTGGAGGTGGTGAACCTGTGCTGGATGGCTACACAGATGCAGATATGGCAGGTGATCTTGATTCTAGAAAATCTACTTCTGGTTATATGATGACATTTGCAGGGGGAGCTGTGTCTTGGCAATCAAGACTACAAAAGTGTGTTGCTTTATCTACTACTGAAGCTGAGTACATTGCAGCAACTGAAGCTTCCAAAGAACTCTTGTGGATGAAGAAATTCCTACATGAGTTAGGCCTCAAGCAAGACAAGTTTGTGTTATTCTGTGACAGTCAGAGTGCGATTCATCTCAGCAAGAATCCTACTTTTCATGCAAAGTCGAAGCATATTGAAGTGCGGTATCATTGGATACGAGATGCACTGGAAATGAAATCATTTTTAATTGAGAAAATTCATACTGATGAGAATGGTTCAGATATGATGACAAAGACATTGCCTGTGTCGAAGATGATATGTTGCAGGAAGAAAGCTGGCATTGTTGAGCAGTATCTTCCCACTTGAGTCGTGAGGGGGAGATTTGTTGGGTGGGCTCACTCCCCAAGTGGAACCCACCAATTTTATTAATAGTATTATTATTATTGAAATAAAAAGAAAAAGAAAAAAAAAGGTTTTAATGGGCTTGACCCACTTGAAGGTAATAAAAGGGATTTAGAAATCCCTAAGAGACAACACACAGAATACAAACAGACAACAGAAGACGAACGGTTGCCAGAGAAGAAAAATAAGGGTTTGGTTCCAGTGGTGGTAACAGGTGTGTAGCAAATTTGCTCCGTTTGATCTACAAATTTAGTATGTTATTCTTACCACTGAGTTTGTTACTTTAATATATAATTTGAGTAGTTTTATCTTCTCTGAGAGTTACTTTGGCATACCCACTTTAGTGGAAGGTTGTTATAAGGTTGTTATAGAGTTGTTATTGTTGATTGATATTCCCTATTGTTATTAGGAAGACTCTTGGTGTACCCATTAATTATTATAGTGGAAGATTTTACTGGACTAGGTTCCGTGGTTTTTTTTCTCTCAATTTGAGGGAAGTTTTCCACGTTAAAAATTGTGTTTGTCTCATATTTAATTTTCTGCCAATTATTATTGCTCTTGGAATTGTATTTTCTGTTTGACCATTTATCTGCACAGGTGGGGGAAAAAAAAATATTCCGCATTATTGAGATAGTTATCGCTAATTATCTCTGGTTTTTCCCAACAGATTATGATTAATGATGCAATGGTAGAGATGGATCTGGTGATGAAACTGAGTTTTAGTGTTGACAATGATGAAAGATAAATTTTTAATTGATTTTTTTTTTTAATTTCAGAAAATTATTTAAAAATCATAATTTATGCTGCCGAAGATATAACTTGGTTGAGTCGCGGATTAGATCGCTATTTTTAAGACACTTCGCGACATTGCTTAAATTGTGCAAGGCAGACTATCAATCACGAAGTCCCCAACATAAAATTTAAATTCACTATATCGGAGTTCCACTGCACTGTAGAAAATTCTAGAATTACACTTTCAATATGACGGTAAAAGTCACTCTCAATATGACGATTAAAATTACTCGCAATATGATACTATGACCACTCATAACTACGAAATAATAACCGCTCTAGAAACCGATAGGACTACGGTACCAACCCGCTCTAACATAACAATCGCGAAAAAAACGAAGAGACTACGACATAACAACCACGCTAAAAAACAAAGGCACTACGACATAACAACCGCTCAAAAAACCGAAGGGACTACGACATAACAACCGCTCAAAAAATCGAAGGGACCGAAAGAAAGGGGAGAAGTGACTCGTAAATTAGGCAAGTAGAATATAAAAGGGAGAAAGAGAAAGTTGGGAAATGCATCAAACTTTAGTGTATTTTTCACAATAGTTTGAAACTCATTATAGAATGATGAAAGCAAACTCACATATGTTTTCTATCTAATTTGGACTTTAATATTTATGGAGAAGAAAACTACTTAAAATATGATAGTTTTCCAATGTGGGACTTCAAAAAAAATTATTTCCAATATGGGACTTGAATTTTAAAAAACATGTTTCTTTGCACTTGAATTTACAAAAAATATATTTTTTTCAATGCGGGACTTGAATTTTAAAAAACAAGTTTCTTTCCACTTGAATTTACAAAAGAATATTTCTTTCCAATGTGGAACTTCAGCAAATTTTTAAATTTACACAATCACATACTCTATGTTGCAACCATCACTCTATGTCAAGCGCTTCTATAAGATCGCGCATAAACAAAAGTGTCTCTTGACTTGAACCTTTGCATAGTAAGTAAGATTCATATTCAACAAGAGTGACCCGTAGTCTTGAATTCTATCTCTGACATCAAATCCACACACAACCTTTTCATATGGTGTATTCTCAAAAGCTTGTGCATTAATGGAGATGCACGTGTATTCTAGTATAGTGAATGCTCTTGGAGTTCTGCCACAAAATTCCATAAGAAGATACCTCATTTCCACATTCACATAGGTGAATCTATCAAGAGTACTCCTGTAACAAGGTACTCCACTCCACATACATTATATATCTCATTAAGAGTTTCTATTACTTCGTCATATCATCGCTTCAGGAACCATGTTTCTCTAATTTATAATAGCATGTTTATTTCATATCACTTCATGGCTTAATATTACCCATTGATCCTAATTTTTGGGATCTCCAATCTTTTAGGTTAGGTTACTATCATGAGTGACTCTATAAGCATTCATCTCACCCTTTTGGATGTATTTATGACTTTCTCTCTAGCTAATCCTTTTGTCAAAGGATTTGCTAAATTCTCATCAGTGCATACATGATCCACTATAACAACTCATTTAGAAAGTAACTCGCTAACAACGCTGTGATTACGACGAATTTTGTGTCTCTTATCGTTGTAATAACGATCCTCAATCTTCGCAATAGCCGCGGTACTATCGTAGTGGATCAACACATCTGTCATAGGCTTTTCCCATATAGGGATTTCAACTAGAAAATATCTCCACCAGCTCGCTTGTTCACTAGTAATAGCTAGTGTTGTCATTTCAAACTCCATAGTGGATTGAGCCAATATCGTGTGTTATTCTATTTCCAAGATACAACATCATTCGCTATACTTAAATATAACCATTGGTTGCTTTGAAGTCATCTGATAAGATGTTCCAATCAGTAACATCGTATCCTTAAAAAATTGTAGGAGATCTTTGATAATATAATTTGAGATTCATGATCCTTTTCAGGTATCTCATGACTCTTTTCATAGCGTGTCAATGCTCCAAAACAGGTTTACAGTCAAAATACTTATATTTCTTTAGGATTGTTTCAACATAGTGAGACTGATCCAAAGAAATTCCATTTTCTGATCTAGTAATCTTGATTTCAAAGATTACATTCACTTCTTCGAGGTCTTTCATATCAAAGTTGTTACACAATAATGATTTCACAATATTTATAGCATGAATATTTGAATCAAATATGAGTAAGTCGTCTATATAGAGACATATGTTAATGCAAATGTCATTTTCAGATTTGTAGTAAATACATTTGCTACTTTCATTCACTTTAAACTCATTCGATATAATCAAGCTATCAAATTTTTCATGCCATTTCTTAGGAGCTTGTTTAAGATCATACAATGATTTATCTAACTTACAAATCTTGTATTCTTGTCGTTGAATTACAAAACTTTTAGATTGTTCCATATATATTTCTTTTTCCAAGTCACCATTTAAAAAAGTTGTTTTAACATCCATCTGGTATATCACCAGGTTATGAATAGCCGCAAGTGATATGAGCACCCTAATGGATGTTATTCTAGTGACTGATGAAAAAGTGTCGAAGAAATCTATATTTTCTCTTTGTCTAAAACCTTTGGCTACAAGGTGTGTCTTGTGTTCATCAACAATTCCATCGGATTTTAGTTTCTTTTTCAATGTCCATTTACAATCTATTAGTTTTCAACCAGGAGACAAGTCTACTAAATGTAAGTTCTTGTTAGACTCTAGAGAATCTATTTCATCGTTTATAACTTCTTGCAATAAATCTACATCTAAAGATGACAAAACTTCTTAAAGATTTGCAGGATCCTCTTTTAAAGTATATGCCGCATATTCGTGTCCATAATTTTTAGCGACTCTGTGTCTCTTACTTCTTCGAGTTTCTGTTTTGCCTTGTTTGCAGCTTCTAGTTACAGAAATATGACTTGATTCGCTGCCCCCACTATTTCTCCATTTTAAAGGGAATTTATTTTAATATAAGTCAACATCATTTGACTCTATGATCACTTTTGCAGTTAGTTCATAAAACTTATACGCTTTGTGCTTTACTGCATACTCAATGAATACATATTCATAGGCTTTACTGGTGAGTTTAATTCGCTTGGGATCGGGGATTCTGACATAAGCTAGACATCCCCAAGTTTGAAAATAAGAAAAGTTCGGTTGTCTTTTCTTCAGTATATCTTAAGGATATGTTTTGTTTTTAGATTTAGGAACTACATTCAAAATATAGCAAATAATCAATATATTTTCTGCACACCAATGAGATGCAACACTAGAATTAAGAATACTAGCAACAACTAGTTCAATAAGAGTTCTATTCCTTTTTTTCTTCCATCTTTACCATTCACTTTAAGAAATTATGGTGCAACTACTTCCATGTATAATTTTAGACAATTTATAACACTCATTAAACAAAATAGAATCATACTTAGAACCTCTTAATCTTTCTACTAAATTGATTTTCAATTTCGGTTACAAAGACTTTTAACATGTCAAGCATTTCACTTTTATTTTTCATTTCTTGTTAATGTCCTATCAAGTTCACATATATCAATGTCTAATAAATCTAAATACTTAAATTCTCTAACTACAAATTTATGTTAACTTTTTGTTATTTTAGCCCGACTACAAAAATCACATTTTTCAAAATAATTTAACAATAACTATGGAATTAAACCTAAGTTACTTAATTTTGAAATCAGATGTGTTCACATCACAGAGTATAGCATGTCAAAAATTAAAATCATATAACATGTAAAGAAAAAAAATAATTTATTGATTTCAACATTCAAACATAAAGAGACATATTAAATTTCAACATTTAATTTAAATATGACATGAATGATGTACCTTAATAGATGATCTCATGAGTTATCTTTTGAATTTTACGAGAGTGAGCCTCCGCGGATCTAACATCGGTCATGATAGGTAACAGCTCACAACATACTTATCCAGAACATCTCAAACATCTCTAGCAGTATTTTTGGAAATGTAATAGTTATACAGATTATCAACAAGTCCATTAAGAATATAATTCTTATCATTATTCTCCAATGGGTTAATTCTCCAGCTTTCTTATCATTTTCTGTTTCCTTCAAACTGAAACAATTTATTGAAATTAGAGGCAACATAACCAAATCCAGTAAACTTTTCGGTTGACATGGCAAAAAGAAATGTCTTAAAATTGTTATTTTTAAGTTTCATAAAACTATTTAAAAATCACAATTTATGCAACCAAAGATATTACTATGTTGAGTCGCGGACTAGGTCGCTCTCTTTAAGATGTTTCATGGAACTGTCCAAATTGTACAAGGCAGACTATCAACCACGAAGTCTCTAAGATAAAACAGTTCAGATTCACTATATCGGAGTTCCACTACACTGTAGAAAAGCATTCTAGAATTACACCCTCAATATGAAGATGAAAGTCACTCTTAATATGATGATTAAAGTCACTCGCAATATGGGTACTATGACCACTCATAACTAAGGCATAATAACCGTTCTAGAAACTGATAAGACTATGATACCAAACCGCTCTAAAAGTCAAATGGACTACGACATAACAACCACTAAAAAAAACAAAGGGACTACGACATAACAACTGCTCTAAAAAACAAAGAGACTACGACATAACAACCGCTCAAAAAATCGAAGAGACTTCGTTGTAACAACTGCTCAAAAAATCAAAGGGACAATGGTACAAAACCGCTTTAAAATATCAAAGCGGCAAAAAGAAATGGGAGAAGTGCCTCATAGATTAGGCGAGCATAATATAAAAGGAGAAAAGAGAAAGTTGGGAAATGCATCCAACTTTTGTATATTTTTCACAATAGTTTGAAACTCATTATATAATGATGAAAACAAATTCACATGTGTGACTTTAATATTTACGGAGTTGAAACCTGCTCAAAATACGAGACTTTTCCAATTAGAGACTTCAAAAAAAATTATTTCAAATGTGGGACTTGAATTTAAAAAAATATGTTTCTTTGCACTTGAATTTACAAAAAATATTTATTTCCAACGTGGGACTTGAATTTTAAAAAACAAGTTTCTTTCTACTTGAATTTACAAAAGATATTTTTTTTTATTGTGGAACTTCAACAAATTTTTAAATTCACACAATAACATACTCTATATTCCAACAATATATAAATAAAATAAATAATAAAATCACTCCTAAGTAATAATCAAATAGGAGTATGTTCAATGTTACAAAAATACATACGAAATGCAAGAAATAATTGCCATATATGGTTATTACTTTTTTATTCTCCATTCATTTTCTATATTACCATTTGCTTATGTATGGTAAATTTTGTACAATGTGGTTAAACTTTATGAAAGATGAGTTTCTTATTTAGTATTATACTTTTTTTTATCTTATAATATATATGAAAAATGTTACTTTAATTAACTCACACAACTGTGATGTCCGAATTCGAATTAAAGACAATATATTCAATTTAACAATATCGATATTTATCAGTTGAATTAGAACTTGATAATCTATTTGACATTATTCTACAAGAGGTTAACAATTTTATAGTACACATGTAACTTTATGAATTATTATTCTCATTAATCAACATACTAATATTGTTCCTACATATAAAAAAATATATATATATTCTTTAGGTATATCCTTTATTTTATAATATATTATTATATTTTTTACCACTTTGCTACCTTCACCCCCTTTATTATTCATATCCATAATTTTTTATAAAATCGAAATATTCAAAATGTCTCTTTGTTATTTGTCTTATTCTTCAAACGCTACTTTTTATCTTTCTTTTTTCATCACCATCACAATTCATACGCATTCATAACTTACATATAATATATATCATATCTTTATTTACATTCTAACAAATAAAATATAATTATTTGATTATTTATGATTTTTTTAAATTTAAATTATTTATTTAATAATATTAACTGATAGTTTTAAATAAAACTATTTCATTATTTATTTAATTTTTTAGATAATTTATAATATTTAAAATATAATAAGTTAACTTAAAAAAACTAATATATAATTTGTCACATGATTAATTTTATTATTTAAACATAATATATATTATATTATATTATAATAAAATATATATTAAATCCATAAAAAGTAAAATATTTATTTTATGTATATCAAAAGTATGATATAATATAATAATATTTATATTTTCACTATCTTATCCTACCAACATCTATTCTATCCGGCATCGAACAGACTTTAAGAATTTCCTATATTTTCTATAAAAATACTTAGTAGTTTCCATATCAATTTTACTTCCCACACCCCTCATATTACTTCCCACACCCCTCAATTTTTTTTAAACCCAAAATACCCAAATTGCCCTTCCCTCTTTATTCAATTAAACACCATATTTCTAAATTCATCTCCTTCATCTCCTTCAACCTTACACCTTCATCTCCTTCAACCTTACATCCTCATCTCCTTCATCTTCAACAATTTACATTCTTCAATCATCTTGAACACCATCTTGAATCACTTGAAGCTTCTTCAATCAATCAAGTAAGCCATTGTTATTTTTCGTTTTTGGGTTAAACTCTCTACAATTTATTTTGAATGGGGTTGTTGAATGAAGAAGTTTTCTGGGTTTAGGGGTGTTTTAAGGTTTTCTGGGTTTAGGGGTTTTTTGGGTTTAAGTTTTCTGTTGAAATGATGAACGTGAACTGTTGAAATGATGAACGTGAACTCAATTCACGTATTCTGAATGTGGTGACATACGTGAACTGAAATCCAATACGTGAACTCAAATCACGTATGTGGACGTGAACTCAGTTCACGTAGGTTGTTAGAGTTCATATACGTGAACTAAGTTCACATAGGAAGAAAAAAATTGTCATGGAGTTCACGTAGGCACAAAAAAATTTGATGGAGTTCACGTACGTGAACTCAGTTTATGTATGTGATGGCTGTTTTGTGGACTTTTGTTATATTTTTTGAAACTAGTTATGATTTATTTATGCAGAAATGTGCGAACAATGTTTACTGATAGAGACGATCATGTTATAGAAGGGCCTGAAAGTCGTCGTGTTAGACCAACCACTTCTGCACGGGCTCACCGTGCTCGGCTTGAATTGCGTCACCAACGAAGATTACAGAGGCAACAAGCAGAACAGGCGCAAGCAGAACAGGGGCAAGCGAATGAGGCCCAACATGCTAATGAGGCCCATGATGATGAGGCCCACCCTGATGAGGCCTACCCTAATGAGGCTCACCCTGATGAGGCTCACCCTGAAGCAGCTGACGAATATCTCGGGGTTCCGATGGACAGGTCTGTCTTAAGGACATATGGGGATCATGTTGCGACACGACTATGGGACGACGTAGTAAGTAAATATTTTAATGAAATTAAATATTTAATTTTGGTTAATGTGTTTCAACTTATATTTGTATGGTTAATTTATTTCAGGATCGCGGAGAGTTAAGGGTTTTTAGCAATGGAAAAAAATTAAAAGAAGCAGTCATTGAAAATGAAGAGGTTGAGGAACTTGTTAGAAGTTCTGGTTTATATCCATTGCTAAAATGCAGTTACGAGATGATCAACAAAGGTCTAATTTATGCCTTTGTCGAGAGATGGAATCGCGACACTAACAACTTTCATCTTCCAATTGGGGAGATGACCATTACTTTGGATGATGTGTCTTCGTTGCTGCATATACCCATTACCGGTGCATTTTTTAGCGTGAATATATTTAATAAGGATGAAGCTGCTGAATTATTGGGTGAGTTAGCTGGGGTTAGTCTGGCTTATGCATATGCTGAGTTTAACATGATGCGGACAACCACTGTTTGGTATAGTTGGTTGCTCGACGTATACCATCAGCGATGTGCTGATCAGCATTGGAAGATGGTTGCGAGGGCATTTCTTTTATTTTTGGTGGGTTGCACCTTGTTCAGCGACAAGAGTGCCTTCATAGTGAGTGTTGCCTACCTTGAATGCTTCAGAGACCTCAACTCATGTAGGGGATATGCATGGGGTGTTGCTGCGCTTGCTTACCTGTACGACAATCTTCGAGAAGCGAGCATGCATCAGACTAGGACGGTATCCGGATATCTGACACTATTACAGGTATTTGCGGTTGCTTTCGTTGTTTGATTGATTTCATCATTTTGTGGTTTGTTGATTTACTGATTTATGAATATGTTATTACATATGTGCAGGCGTGGTGTATGAGCATTTTCCAACATTGTGTGCGAATTATTGTCGACTATCTCAGACTTATGATGAGGAATACCCGAGAGCACTTAGATGGAAGCCAAAACGGGATAAAGGTTTGGTTATTTCATTTAGGAAAGCACTGGACGAGATTGATGTTAACGACATATGTTGGACACCCTACAGAGAGCATAGACCGAAGCGACCATTTGTGGTTGTTTCACTATTTAGAGGGTGGATACGCTGGGGTCCCAAGATGTATGCTCACTTACCAGTTAGGGTATTGCGTCAATATAGACATATCCAAACCATCCCTGGTTTACCTTTGGAGATAGTAGGCCAGGCGACCACACCAGAGGAAATGGACATCATGTTTACGCAATATGTTGTTCATGTAGTTGACGTTGGGGCAGTTGTACACAGAGCTGCAGAGTGCGCAAATGAATACATGGACTGGTTTTGTCGAATTTCTCATTCATATATCATTCGTAGAGAACCAGTCTATGTAGCTCATTCGGTTGCAGAACCTGCCGATGATGATCATGCTCCAGATGTCACAATGGTAAATTCATTTAACTTTAAGTTATAACTTTATTAATATTATTAATCATTTAATTAATTAATGTGTTTTCTAATGCAGCGCCGGGCAATACAAATTGCAAAGGAGCTTCTTGGTCGACAAATGGTATTACCTGATGGCATCGCACTCGTCAATGAATTAATTTTGGTATTACGATCTCATAGGGGTGGTGGTAGAGATTGGACTAATGTAGTGTCATACCGTAGGAGACATAGACAGACTTAGTTTGAATTTGTATTTTGGATATATTTTAGATTTGGATTTTGGATTTTGGATCTATTTGATATCTATTTTGGATTTTGGATTTTTTATTTTGGATTTTGGATCTATTTGATATCTATTTTGGATCTATTTGATATAGATTTTGGATTTTGGATCTATTTGATATCTATTTTGATATCTATTTTGTATTTTGGATTTAGATTTGTATTTTGGATTTTGGATATGGAAAAAAATAATTAAACAAGTTAATTAAATAAACAAGTTAATTAATTAAATAAATTAGTTAATTAATCCAAAAATATCTGCAATAACTTCATTTATAGTTAATAAAACAAGTTAGTTCATTACATGTTATCAATTCAGTTTACAATAACTTCATTTATAGTTTCTGGAAATATCTGCAACCAATATTGCATGCGATCCCTGTAAATATTCTCCCATTGTCGTGCTTCTTCGTTGCAATATCTTTTCCACAAATTACTTGCTGGTGGTATTGGAGAATCTGACTTTAAGTAAACTTGTTAAATTAAATAAAATTATAAATCAATTATGAATTATCAATTATAAAAAAATTATAGATTATTAATTATCAATTTATACCTGTACGAAATGACAGTTATTAACAAATGCAATAACAATCACACGATGATCTAACATAGATGTTGTTGGTGGACTTCGAAGTGGAAAATATGTTTGCGATTGGTTAAGTGATAATGCAACAACAACCACGTTAAACTTTGAAGCAATCACATATCCCATTTCTGGAAGTGTCATCCAATTATCCTTCGTTGCAACTTGCTCGACATACACATTGTGTATAAGTTGTCGAACATAATTTTCTCCACCAAATAGTATCTCGTAATGAGACATGAACTCTTGAAGCTCATTGATACATTGTTGACGAATGAATGCCCAATAGTTCTCACTCATTCCAAGTAAAGCTGCGACTGCACGATATCCACAATTACCATCATCACCGACATCAATAATGTCATCTATAAAATTATGAATTTCAACTAGCAACCAATCTTTGAAGATAACTCTTGGTTGTTGAACTTTGCTAACTGATGGTCGAGGTGTGACCTTTTGGACTGAGGGTCAAGGTGTCAGGTTTTCTAATTTACTGGTATCAATAGTGCTACATGCATTTGTGCCACTACATCGAATACTTGCATCCACATACTCCCACCAAGATGGATCACGCTTGGTTGATTTATCTCTTTTTGATACCTTAATTTTTCCTTTTTTTTGGTGCACCTTTTATTTTAACCTTGGCAACCGGTGGAAATATCGACGTAGTTGATGGATACACGATCTCTGTAATTTACCTTAAAGTGAAATTTTGCCAGGTACATCAAGTTCTTCAAACTTTTTCACTATGATATCTATTTCATGTTTCACAGATAACTCTGAAGGTTTACTCGATGCGTCAACATGAAAAGATAGTTTACTCCACTAAACATGAATAGCATTCAATGGAATGGAACGTGGGATCATACTATACCTGGCTATTTCACATGCACAAGGTAGACCATGAGTTGTCCTAATTGTGCAACGACACTCAGTCTGATCAATACCTACATACTTGACGCGGTCATACTCTGCCGCAATGTGATCAGTTGCATTTTTTGACACAACACCACACAAATTCGCGTATAATCTGTTACTATATCGATGCACCTTTTGAATTATGCTCTTTTCAAATGATGCTATTATCTCATTGTGTTGTAATACAATCAAGCTGTTGATGGTTTCCCAAACACTACATATATCACCAATACTATCTTGTAATATCCTTTTCAAACTCCAATGCGCCGACTCAACCCTTTGTGTTGTGGTGTTCCCAAAGTGCATAACTCTATTTGTCCACGCCTCAACAAACATTTCCTTGTGAGGAATTAACCACCGCTCGTGTACATAATCATAAAAAATAGAACAACTACTACAAATTCCTTCAAAGATAACCAATTTTGTGTAGTACTGAGTCTCATCATAACTGTAAATAAGAGCCTCCCATGCCTCCATTATTTGCACTTGCTTCTTTTTTGGAAACACATTCATCTTGCACTTGGCTTTCACATTCTTGCATATATGAAACAAACATAATAAATTCACTGCTTTTGGAAAAACATTTTCAACCGCGTTCATCAAAGCAAGGTCTCTATCAGTAACGATGACTTCAACTTCACCACTTGTAATATGTTCTTTCACCATTTGTAGTGTCCATGTGAAGTTATCAACAGGCTCAGACTGTAGATATGCAAATCCCACACAAAATATCATTTCAGTAGATGTAACACCAATAATCTCAAGTAATGACATTCGATATCTACAGGTCTTGTAAGTGCTATCCATAATCAATATTATGTGAAAATTATTTACAAGAGTAATAGTGTCTGGATGGGCCCAAAAGATGTCCCTCAACTCATTTGAACCTTCTACTTTCCTATATCAATATACGTATTTATCGCGTTCCATCAATGTCAAAAGATGTTGTATTGCTATTCTATTACCTCTAAGTGATGAACGATATGCTTGACGTGCATTGTAAACTTGTTTTATTGTCGTCAAACTTTCAACATTGTGATCCCTCAATGTCATTAAAATATTTTTTGGTTTTACAAAGTTCTTTGTCATATCACCAAGTACATTTTTCTCATTTTGAGACAATCGGCCTAAGAAAGAGTGACCGGTCAGTTTTTTGGCCAATTCGTGGTTATGGAGACCACATATTACATGCAAATACCATCCATCACCAACACTATCGTGTTCCTCTCAATCTAAATGGACAATCACATTTTCTAGTCCAAGTACTCCTCGTAATATTAGGATTCTTCCATGGTCTGTATTTACCACTTCTTTCACAACCAAGAATTAATTTTGTCTTTGTTCTTGGTCGTGCGGTCGCATTTTCATATATAAAAATCACAACAATAATTCCATTTTCCCTTCAAACCTTTTTAGCCCATTTCAATAATTAATCTAGTGTATCAAACATCACGCCGGTTGTAAACATATCAGTCAAATCAATCATAACAGGTTCAACTCCATCATTCATAGCGCCAAAAACATCATGTTCCAAACCTTCATACATTTCATCACTATTGTCTCCCCCTTCATCCATTTAACTGCATCCAATAAATTACATTAATATAATATAACAATTGTTAAACAGAATAAAAAAATTTCATATTGGCATATTTATTGCATTTACGTGAATTGAGCAGCATGTTTTACGGTTAAAGAAATTGATTTGTTGGAATTATTATTATTTTTTATTAAGTTGGAGTCACGCTATTGCTATTTGCTTAGTAATTGTTTCATAAAATCACACTAGAAGGCTTATTGCTTAAATATATAAGGGACCTTAGCTAAAATTTTGCACTTCAATGGTTCAGGATGTTTCTAATTATGCTCAGCGTAGCCTACGTGAACTCAGTTCACTTATCACTTACGTGAATTCAATTTAAGTGAGCCTACGTGAACTCAGTTCACGTACGTATGACTTGACAAATTTTTCCTCCTTTACGTGAACTTAGTTCACGTATGTACACGTGAATTCAATTCACATGTTAGCTACGTGAACTGAGTTGACGTACGCATACGTATTCTCAGTTCACGTTTGTAACATCAACAAACAACCTCCATTACTATACGCAAACTGAATTCACGTAGGTGTACGTGAACCTAATTCACGTAAATTGTAAAATTTCTTCATCTCATCAGCTACGTGAATTCAGTTCACGTGAATTGAGTTCACGTACGAAACCCATATCTGGAAAAAAAAGATCAGCTGCAAAATACATACCTACTTTATTTGATTCACTATAATGATGAGGATGATGAAAATGATGAAGATGTTCAAAATGATTCAAGTTTATTGAACATCAAATGTATCAAAATGATTGAAGATGATTGAAGAATATTGAAGAATAATGAAGAAGGTTGAAGTTGGTAGGTAATGAAGATGAAGGTAATGAAAATGAAGATTGAGTGATTAATTGAATAAAGAGAGAAGAACAATTTGGGTATTTTGGGTTTAAAAAAAAATTGAGAGGCGTGGGAAGTAAAATTGTTTCTATATTGGTGCATTCTCTCTCTTGTGCCCTCTCATTCAATCTCTCATCTCGAAACCATAATAACATTATCTTAAATTTAATACCTTCAACTTCAGGAATATCAACCATGGTCAATAGATGAATATCAAACAACTCAGAAAAACTCCTGAGTGTAATGAAGAAACACCCATGAACATCAACCATAGCAGAAAAACAAATTCACCCATAAAAATCGAACACCATAAATCTATTCACCCATATTACAATCTTCTTGGTGTGGTTGGATGAAATCGGATTCTTCCAAAATCAAAGCAGTTTTTTCAATTTCAAGATCCATCATTTTTCTTCAGTAAATAGAAAATTTATAGAGGAAATTTTCTTGTGTTTGCATCGCGATAAAAAAAATGTTGAGAAATTGTAGCCTTGCTTTGCTTGAATCACGATCTAGAAAAGTTATGTTTTTAAAATTTGGAAAAGAAAATTCATAATTTGAAACTTTTCAAAGGGCTACTAAGAGATTGAATTGGATTGTAAACAACCCGTTTTCCATGTACGATATGAACCTTTTTTCTTCGGTCCTCGATTTCTCTTAATTTGATTGATGATTCACAAAATTATCACGAAGATTCTTTGAATTTTCTGATCTCAAATAAAACCGATCAAAAATTGTTGTACCGTGTCGTGTACGGTGCAAGAATGAATCGGGTCATTTGCGGGTCAGCGCGGCCCAGTTGCAGCAATTCGGGCGAAGGAGATGACATGGCCGGGAGATGCCCAGTCTCATGTCTACCGACGTGGGGTGCCTGAGACCTTCTAAATTTCAATTTCTTTTACCAAATAATTATTATGAAATGTTCTGATTAATTTGGGACAGCTACAAATATTTTTATCGATTGATTTAAGAGGAAATTTTAATTTTGTCTCAAAATTATTAGAAAAACTCGTCATTCATTTTTGTGACATTTTCAAATAACACACTCTTCTAATTAATGTGTCATTAAAGATTTTATTTATTTATTTTAATAAACTTAATATTCTATTTTATTTTTGAATAAAGTTATGATTTCATTTATATCCATTGAATTATCAATTCATGAAGATTTGATTTATTTTAACATTTAATTTAATATAATTTATATACATTAGTGTAAAAAAAATTATACTGTCAATAAATACCAATTGTTATATATATATATATATATATATATATATATAAATTTTCTTAAAACTATTTCTAAAGTTATTTTTACACTGACAATGCATGGCAATTAAACTCTTTAAAATTATACTATGAGATTTGATATATTTTCTGAAGTCTATATATTTGATGATTAACAAATGTGAGAATTTTACACCGAAATTATAATTTTTATATAATTGTTAGTGTAATTAGGTTAGATTGAACCGTTAGATTGAACTATTAGATTTGGCAAGCCTCTAGCTAATTCAAGTCTTTTCATTTTGAGATTAACTTCAAATTGACATGTCTTAATCTTTCGTGTCTGACATGTTGTTCCTCGCTTACAGACATAAGACACTTGACTTCTTGTTTATTTAAATCAGATAAGTTTATTTTGTAAATGTTGTTTTTTCGTTGGCCAGTAAATAGTATGGATCTATCTGTTTGACTTATTGTCTTACAAGACTTTTGATTGAAGACAACTTCATAGCCAATCTCACTTAATTAACTTATGCTCAATAGGTTATGCATTAGTCATTTTACAAGTATAACATTCTTAATAAGGGAAGAAAACCATTACCTATTATGTCGTGCCCAATGATCTTACCTTTCTGATCACCTCCAAAGCCTACGAATTTATGTTCTTAAGGGTCAAGTCTTGGAACATAAACTTTTCTCCCATCATGTGTCATGAGAATCTACTGTTCGAGTACCATAATTCGTGTTTTAACTTTGTTGCTATGGATATCTGCAAGATTGGTTATTTTATTCTTAAGTACCCAAATTTGGTTGGATGCTAGTTTGTTAGTTCTGAAAGGTGTCTTGTTTTACCATATTTTCTGCATAGGACAAAATATTCTATTGCGACCTTTCTTTTGGCAGTATGCACAAACAATATTGGGCAGGGTAAATTTAGGATTTTCTTTTGGTTCTTCAAATCCAATGACACGTTTATTGTTTATGCTAACACCATAAATCATAAAAGCTTGTTTTCTTACGTCTATGTCGTTTACAAGAAATTCTTGAAAGGCTATTTCATATTTAACAAAATTGCAGACTTTATCCTTTGAAGTTTTTGAAACATTTTCTTTCAGAGTTAGATTTTTCCTTTTTAGGTTTTCAAACTCCTTTTCAAGGGAACTGCATTTGTTTATTAAGATGTTATGACCTTTTTTCTAAGTGGCTTAAGTTTTGAACAAACCTTATGATTCTTGTTGAGAAACTCATTTAAGATATATATGAGTTAACTACGAGATAGGTCAAAGAATACCTCAATTTCTTCATCAACAGATTCATCGTTAGAGTTAGAGTCATGGTTAGAGTCAGAGTGACTATCTGCCATCATAACCATGTTTGCACGCTCTTCATCTTGATTAGATGATTCATCAGAGTCATTGCAAGTAGTCATAAGACCTTTCTTCTTTCTCTTGAAGTCTTTCCTCTAGGATTTTCCTTTCTCAAGCTTAGGACATTCTGGTTTGAAATGTCTTGGTTCTTTGCATTCATAATAGATGAATTTCTTCTTGTCTAACTTTTCACTTCCTTCTTTGCTATTTTTGGACCGTTTGAAATCTCTTTTTAGAAAAGATCTATTTCTTTTGTTCCACATGTGCTAGATTTTTCTTGGGATGAATGACATATCTTCATCATATGAGTTTTCACTCTGATTTTTCGATTCACTTTCCTTTGAATCTTCAGTTGCTTGCATAGCCTTAGAATTCTTCTTCTTTCATTTGGATTTGAGGGCCAATGAATTTGACTTCTTTTTGGGCTTATCTTCAACCGGTTCAATCTCATGGGATATGAGTGAACTCGTTAGCTCTTCCAGAGGTAGGTTGTTTAATTCCTTAGCCTTTTGAATAGTTGTTACCTTTGGTCTTCACTTGCTAGGAAGACTTCTAAGAATCTTTTTGACATTTTTTTTGGAGAACCTTCAGTCTAAAAACCAGAGTTTGGAATCTAGAGAACATTTTCTCAATGTTTTCATTTTCTTCCATCTAAAACAGTTCATACTTTTTGACGACTACACTTGCTTTGGCTTCTTGTACCTATTTATTTCCTTCGTAGTTGAGAACTAGAGCATCAAATATACTTTTTGTTGTTTCTTTGTTGCTGAATTTTTAAAACTCTTTGAAGGTGGTATCATTCCCCATGAAGGTTTTGGCTTTATGATGCATTTGGTATTATTTCTTCTTATCAATATTGAAATCATTTATGGATATCTCAACACCAGTTGTGTCTTTTGGAGCCTCATAACCATCTTCGACTATGTCCTAGAGTTCAATATCGTGAGAGATATAGAAGCTTCAGAGTCTTCCATTCTAGTACTCGAATGTTTTTCCCTCAAACAGGGGAGGCGTGTTAACGTTTCCACCTATAACTTCTTCACCACAGTTAGTTGAAATAATAGATATTTACTCAAACACGGTTAAGTGTTCAGCTTTGAAACTGAGCTCTAATGCAAAATGTAGATAGGGAAACACAAGAAATTGAGGTTTGAATTGTGTTTCTTTTTAAAATCTTTTTAACGTGACTAAGTTACAATAAGCAAAATAAGACATATGAATAAAAACAAAACATAATAACACAAACAATTTATCCTGATTTACCGCCAACATTGTAGCTACTAAAGGAGCAAACACAAGGAGAAGGGTTGAATTGTGTCTGTCTAAGTTGGATTCTTTTTTATTATTTGATTAAATTTGATTCGAATTTGATGACTTAGAGTAGAAGCAATAACACAATTCAGAAATGCAGAAGTAAACTGACACATGCAATTTATCCTGGTTCACCATCAAGTTGGTAGTCACGTCCAGTCCCCTCACTAAGAGGTATTTAATCCACTAATTCAACTCCTTAAATTATACAACACCTGACCCAACAAGTCAGTCTTCTCAAAACTTCCTGACAACCCCAAACTTCTCCACACAATCTAACAACCCTAGATTATTGAAGGCACACAACATATTCACCCCAAAAGACAAGTCTTATCCACACAATCTAACAACCCCAGATTGTTGAAGGCAAATTACCCTTTTGACCCTACAAGTCAATTCTTCTCAACACAACCTAAAATCTACATATTGCTTGAGGCATTCTAAAGCCATTATCAGGTGGGGTTAGAAAGAGTTTGAGACTGATTTATTTTGCTTCTATTAAGCATATTGATTATAATGATTTTGTCACACTAACAATGAAGCACTAAGCACAAAATAATATAAAGTTGAACGACTGCCTTTGCTGAAACTGAAACCTTGAAGTTTGAGTATTCAGAGAAATTTGAGTTCGTAAGGTTTTCTGCATATTGTTGTGCTTGCATTCTTCTTCAGCATTGATTCCTTATTTATAGATGAAATTAGGGTTTAAATTTATTCCCTTGTGCATGCTAAATCATATCTCCATTCTAGCTTGGTCAACAATGATTTTATTCAAAAATATTTCTAAAAGATGTGTTTTGATAATATGACCTTTAGGCGATTTCTTATTTCTGAATCTGATCTTGAGCAATTCTCTAGAAGAATATTATGCACATTTATTCAGATTATGTTTCTAGATTAGTTTATTTGAGTTTTCCTTCATACTCTTGGTTTGATCTGGACGGAAACAAAATTGAGCTTGTTTTTGGGACCTTTAGAAGTAAGCATACAGCTAAGTCTAATTCAGTATTTTGCTCAGTCTATCATTACCTTTGATCTTCCATCAGAGTTATTGAATTTTTCCATCAGAATAATTGACTTTCATTGTTGGAGTCAGATGTTGTGTTGTGGAATAATCACATTCAGATGTAGATGTAAAGGTACGTGACTTAGAATTAGTGGCATGGGCAACTTTACCTTTGTTTCATTTTAGAGTCAGTGCAAGTTCAAAGTGTGATGCGATCATAGGCAACACTCTGGAACGTGTTGCAATCTCATTGCAACTTCAGAGGCAGCATTATTGGAACGTGTTGCGATCTTCAAAGTCAACAAAATATTTGCTTCATAGGTAGGCTTGAATAATTGCTCATTAAGGTATGCTTAAGTTATTGTTCATTAGGGCATGCATAAGTTATTGTTCATTAAGGCATGCATAAATAATGTTCATCAGAGCATGCATAAATATTGTTCATCAAAGCATGCAAAAATAATGTTCATTAGAGCATGCAGAAATAATTGTTCATCTGAGTAATGGAAACTCCATAAACATGCTGAATCTTCACAGGCACCGAATTCTTCAGAGTCAAACATCATAGGCAAATGTGCGTTCTTTTCCAGATCATACATTTGTATGATTTTGAGGATTCCATTGACTAATTTGATTTTGTTTCATGCGAACTTTTTACTTCCTTCAATCACTTTCTCTGGTGATATCCTCTAATGGTATTCTCTAGTTGATATCCTTTGGTCGCTTTCTATAGTACTTTCCTATGATTTTCTTCTTCCAATTTTTTCATACTTAATGAAGCCATTAATTACAATTTATTGTTCTCATAAAATGATTTTGTTAATATCAAATCTCTAAGTGGAAAACCAATTTGGTTCCAATAGTTACATTCAGTCATTTCAACCTAAAGGATTTAATCCATTAGTTCACCATAGATTTACACTTTCACTAAACACTTACTAGTCAAATTGATTGTGTTCAAGTCTTCTCAACCTTCTAGTTTAGTATAGTCAAGCTGTTGAGGAAGGTAGCCATTATTGGGCTAGGTTACAAGAGAATAGGTTAAGGTTTTCTAAAAAAGCTCCCACAAGATAGTGTTTACGAATTTGTTCTCTTAGAGATCGTTTAGATTTTCTAGGTTAAGTTACTAATTTTCCTATTATTGGACTTGGTTGTAAGAAATCATTTAGGGTTTCTGGCCGTTGTCTTGATTGCAAGAAATCAACATAAATCATGATGTTTCATATCAAATCTTTTGAGATTGATTTGTGATAGAATACTTACCAAAACGGATCCTTGTAATTGATTCAACGTATCTTGGTACAAAGATAAAGAAGCAGAGGATATGTCGCGGCCTAAAATTTCGAGGTTTCCTCAAAATCAGAGGATATGTCGCCACCAAAATTTATTTTAAAATAGGGAAAATATTGGAAAACCCTTAAAAATAGAACAAAAATGTAAAAATGGTCTTTGAAACCAGATTTTGAGTTCGGGAGTCGATTATGCGTAGGGAGGGTATTAGCACCCTAAGACATTCGTTAAAATATGGTTACCTATAATTAATTGTGCAAAATTATATCAAAATAAATATATTTATTTTTCTTTATTATTGAATTTGAATATAAATTGTTTTTTTTATAAAAGTGATTTTTGAGATAAAAGTGTGTTAAAAAAGAGAGGAAAAAAGAGAGTTTTTATTAGTGTGTTTGACAAGAGTGTGATCTTCCTCCTAGGTATCTCCCGGTGCGATGGAGAAATCAAAGCCAGGTAGTTCTTGGTGGAAAATATATATGTGTTGATTGCTTTTAAATAAATTGTATTTTGTTATTAAAAAAAGTTAATTTTGACGAACATAAAAATGAACTTAGCTGAATTGAAAAATTATTTTAAAATATGAGTTTAAGACAATCGAATTATGCAACTCGTGTCTCAAAACTCTAGGAGTAAAAAGATGTCACATCTAATTTAATCCTCTTAAGAATATTTTTTTTTATTATTTTTATTTTTATTTTTAAAATGAGTTTCAAAACCAACAAATAGTTTAACTTGTGTCTTAACAACTCCAAGATTAAAAACACATCTAATTAATTAAATTTTTAAAAAGTTGATTTTAGATCTATTTATTTATAAAAATAAATTTTAGAGCTATCAAAATATATAATTTGTACTATGTAACACCAGGATTAAAAGATGTCATTTTTAGTTAACTTTCAATAATTTTTACTTATTAATTTGGTTATGATTTTAATTTATTAATTTATTTGTGAAAATGAGATTTAGAATCACCAAGTTGTCACAATTTGTGTTTTGATAACTCAAAGATTAAAAAGATATCACATCTAGTTAATTTTAATGAAATATTAGTTATAATTTTATTTTTATTTTTGTCTTTTTTTAAGAAAAAAAAATACTAAATATTAAATAAGTTTAAATGATTCTTCGGAATAAAATTAGTAATAAACACAAAAATAAAATAGCAAAAAGAAAAATATATGGACTTGCAACTTATCTATTAAATAAAAAAATATTTTAATATTAATTATAAATGTAATCCTCTTTTAACGTATTATATAAAAAAAAATTGTTATAATGTAAAATAAAAGATATTTATTGCTAGTTAATTATGTTCATAATTTTTTATAATAAACAGATTCAATTCTATTAAATGTAATAAACATAACAAATAATAATTTAATAGAATAAATGCACTACCAATGTGTAGAATAGAGGAACAGCGCTAACGCTTACGTGGTTGGATAGAGAAAAGCTGTAACAATTCTTGCGGTAAAAAAAAGTGTCTAACCAAACATATTTTAAATTTCCAAACACAACACTTCAAAACAATCCTCTCAAACAAAATATCTCACACCTATTTCAAAACACACAAAATTTCAGCCAAACCAGTATGAACAAAATATCATCTTTCACATGTTTTGGTTTATTTCTATAGTATATATCTTTTAATAATATTATACAATTTGAAACAAAAGAATGAGAAAAATACATGCCTTTAAGATGCGATTGAATATCCTTGAAGCTCTGGATCTGGGTTTATCGTGGATAAAATATGTTTATCTAAAAATAACTCTCTCTTCTACCCTTTCTCTCGTTTAAAGATCATTTTTTAGAAAATTCCCTCTCCTCTTTCAGTTCTGTTTGTCTCAATTTGTAGGGGAAACGACTAATGTTTCCGTTCATTAGATAAATATGGGTTATGGATTTTGTATTGCTACTCAACAAAAATTATTTGGATTTTAAATTGTTTTTGTAACAATTTTTAAGCAAAGTATGATTTTAAGAAAGAATTTTTTTCAAGCTTTCTATGTGTTACAAGTAATTTCTTTATTAAGTTACATAGTAAATCAAATTAGTTAAATAACCAGTTTATAATAGGGATCTTAATTAGGCAAATAAGATAAAAGAATAACATAGACAAGAAAACGCGTCTCATAGAAAAAGTTGTTTTGGTATTTGACCAGGAAGAGGTGTGTGTTGGCTGTGACTGTATGTTGGTTGTGACTGCGTTTGATGTGTGTTGGCTGACACCAAGTAAAATAAGGTTGAAAGAGATGTGATGTGTTGTTGTAATTCACAGCTTCTTTTTTTGGTTTATAATTATTTTATTTTATTTTTGTAAAATAATGATTATTTTAGATTTTTTATAATAAATATACAAAATTGAGGTATTACATATGCCCTATTTAATTATATTTTAGATGGTAAAAGATAATTAAATATAAGAGCTTAAATTTTGTAAACAAAGTAAATTAATTTAGAACTTATGATGGGAGAAAACAAACAATAATGTTGATGATTGATAAAATAAATAATGTAAAAAAAAATAAAAATTGGTGATTAGCAAAAATAAATATAGTAATAAAAAAAACATGACCATAATCAAATTGATAGCCAATGGTTGAGTAAAAAGCATAAAAAATATGATCGTCTCTGGATTGGTCGATGCGTAGATCAGCAAATATGACGTTTATGGTAGTTGCGATGCAAACGTATAATGAATAATGTGACACAAAAGTTGTTGAGTATAAATAAAATATACATATAAGATATGCATGATTAATTTATTATACATGGCACAAGGAGGTAGTTGAGTATGTGCAAAATATGAGTGAAGATGCATAGATCGTATGTGACTATTTGAAAAAATGTAAGATGCATGCAATGAAAATAAATTTTTGTTTATATTCTTTTATTTTATTATTTTTTAGTTCCCCCGATCCTTATGCGACTTTATTCATCTACAAGGTTCAATGGATGAATAACAACCATTTTTTTGCATCATGACTCTAGTATGTCTCGTGGGACCCCTTTTTTCGAGGTAAAACAAAATTCATTGTTTAAAATGATTATTCTTCATTTTTCTTATATACCAAGTTGAGAATCTATCGAGTTCCCGTGTATTTGTTTTTCAAATGTCAAAATATCTAGAATATTTTTTTTTCTTCACGTATTTCACATTCTAACAATTATTATCATAAAACAACATTTCAAAATGCCATAACAATCAACCATGAAATTGAATTAGTTTAGAAAGAGTGTAACGTACAATATCGAATATCAAAAAATGTACATTCGTTACATTGAAAACAAAATAAATGAGACAAGGATTACAATATGGTGAGTGTGTTTAGCTTTAGTTGGAGAGATGACAAACGCTAGTCATTCTTGTAATTTAGAACTTTTAATAATAATAATTGCCCCAACTTGAAACGCTTGATCTTTTTGTTATCCCTAACTTTTGCATGGACCGCTCTTCCAAGTTTTCAATCCATCGGGATGCTCTAATTTTTGCGTAGGTCGCCTTTTCAGGTTTTCAACCTAGCGAGCCCAATTTTCTATTATTTTTTTTATATATTTTTTTTAGTATTTTTTAAGCATAATATTTCTTGACTGCATCTGAGTTTATTGGAAGTGCAAGCTCACCTCCATCCATTTCTGCGAGTATCAGAGCTCTCCCAGAGAAAGATTTTTTCACAACATATGGCCCTTATTAGTTCGAAGTCTATTTTTCCCGAGAACCCTTTTTTATGGGCAGTATTTTCTTTAACACTAAGTCTCTTTCTCGAAACTCTCGAGTACGAACTTTTTGCTCGTAGGCTTTTTTGAGTCTTTTCTGATATAGCTGACCATGACACAAAGCTATCATTCTTTTTTCTTCTATGAGATTCAATTGGTCATATCGTGATTGAACCCACTATGCCTGCTCTAGTTTTGTTTCCATTAAGACTCTGATCGAGGGAATTTCAACTTTGATGGGATGTACCGCTTCCATTCCATACACCAACGAGAAAGGAGTTGCCTCTGTTGAGGTATGAACAAAGGTTCTATACCCACGTAATGCAAAGGGAAGCATTTCATGCTAATCCTTATATGTCTCCACCATCTTTTGTATTATCTTCTTGATATTTTTATTTGCTGCTTCTACAGCCCCATTCATTTTCGGACGATATGGAGTAGAATTATGGTGCTGAATTTTGAAACTATCACATAACTCATTCATCATTTTGTTGTTCAGATTAGTCGCAGTGTCAATGATTATATTATTTGGCAAGCCATACCGACAAATTAATTCTCTTTTGATGAATCTGACAACCACACTTCTCGTCACATTGGCATAAGAAGCAGCTTCAACCCATTTTGTGAAATAATCAATAGCTACTAGGATAAAGCGGTGTCCATTTGAAGCCTTAGGCTCGATGAGTCCAATAACATCCATTTCCCACATTGAAAATGGTCATAGTGATGTTAAAACATTCAAAGAGGTGAGTGGTACATGTACTTTATCAGCATAGATTTGACATTTATGACATTTCTTTACGTGACTAACGCAGTCGGATTCCATGGTCAACTAATAATAGCCAATCCTTAAGATTTTTCTGGCCATTGTGTGCCCATTTGCATGAGTTCCGAAAAGAACTTTCGTGAACCTCTTGGATGATTTTCTCTGCTTATGCTTTATCCACACATCTGAGGAGAACCATATCATGATTTTTCTTATAAAGTACATCCCCATTTAAGAAGAAGTTCATTGACAACCTCCTTAAAACCCTTTTGTCGTTCTCTAAAATACCCAATGGATATTTCTTATTCTTAACATATGATTTGATGTCATAAAACCACAACTTGTCATCGAACTCTTCTTCTATTGATAAGCAATATGCATGTTTATCTCTTTGTTGAATTTTTATGACCGACACGTCATGATTAGTGGTTATTTTGAACATTGACGACAAAGTGGCCAAGGCGTCAGCTAATTGGTTTTCTTCTCGAGGAATATGGTGAAAAGTAATATTCTTCAATTGTTCTGTCAATTCTTTGATATGAGTGTGATACGGAATAAATTTGGAATCTCACGTTTCCCACTCTCCTTTCGTCTAATAGATGACCAACAATGAGTCTCCATATACCTCAAGAAATTTTACATTTGATTCGATAGCTACTTTAATGCCCATAACACATGCCTCATATTCTGCAATATTGTTTGTACAATCAAAACACAACCTAGCCGTAAATGGAGTGAACTGGTTCTCTGGGGAAATCAAAATAGCTCCAATTCCATGTCCTAATGCATTAGAGGCACCATCAAACACCAACGTCCATTTTTCTTTATAAGATGATTCGGTCTCTTCAAATAAAGTAATTATGCCTTCATCGGGGAATTCACATTGCATTGATTGATAATCTTCTACCGGTTGTTGGGCTAAATACTCTGCTAGTGCGCTTCCTTTGATAGATTTTTGTGTAACATATACCAAATTGTATTCTGATAACAACATCTGCCAACAGGCAATCCTTCCAGTAAGAGCATGTTTCTCAAAGATGTACTTAATTGGGTCCATTTTAGACACCAATCAAGTTGTATGACATAACATGTATTGCCTCAAATGACGAGCAGCCCATGCCAATGCACAACATATTCGTTTAAGCAGTGAATACCTTGTTTCACATTTGGTGAACTTTTTGCTCAAATAATAAATAGCATGTCATTTCCTACTAGATTCGTCATGTTGTGCCACTACACAACCCATTGACTCGTCAAGTACTGTTAAGTACATAATAAGTGGTTTCCCAGAAACATGAGGTACTAAGACGAGAGGTTTTGATAAGTACTGCTTAATCTTTTCGAAAGCTTTTTGACAATTCTCATTCCATTCAACCTTTTGGTCTTTGCGAAACAATTTGAAAATCCGCTCGCATGTAGCGGTGAGATGAGTATAAACCTCGCAATGTAATTCAATCTACCCAAAAAGCCACGAACTTCTTTTTCCGTGCATGGAGCTGGAATTTCTTGTATTGCTCTTACTTTATCTGGGTCCACTACTATCCCTTTTTGACTAACTATAAACCCAAGTAATTTTCCTGATCTTACACCAAAAGTGGATTTAGTAGGGTTTAGACGGAGTCTGGACTTCCTTAGTCGCTCAAACAACTTTTGAAGCTTAACAACATGGTCTTCTTTGGTCCGAGATTTTGCAATCATATCATCCACGTAAACCTCTATTTCCTTATGCATCATGTCATGAAAAAAAGTTACCATTGCTCTTTGATAGGTTTCCCCGACATTCTTCAATCCAAATGACATCACTTTATAGCAGAAAGTCCCCCATTGTGTGATGAATGTAGTTTTCTCCATATCTTTGGGAGCCATCTTGATTTGATTATACCCTGAGAAAGCATCCATGAAGGAGAAAAGTGAGTATTAAGTAGGGCTATCCATCAAGACATCAATATGAGGCAGAGGAAAATCGTCTTTAGGACTAGCTTTATTTAAATCCCGATAGTCAACAAACATTCGAACCTTTCCATCTTTCTTTGGAACTGGTATAATATTAGCCACCGATTGAGGATATTTTGCTACTGCTAAGAAACCAACATCAAATTGCTTAGTAACCTCTTCTATAATTTTAAGTGACATATCAGGTCTCATCCTCCTCAATTTTTGTTTAATATGAGCATATTCAGGCTTTAGTGGTAGCTTGTGTTCAACTATGTTAGTATCTAGATCAAGCATATCCTGATATGACCATGCAAAAGCATCCACATAATCAAATAAAAGTCTAACCAGCTTTTGTCGTTCACTTTCTTTCATAGACACACCAATTTTATCTTTTTTCTTATCATGTTCATTCCCTAAGTTGATCACCTCAACAGGTTCTTGATAGAGTTGGATTATCTTAGCTTCCTGTTCAATTAAGCTTTCTAGTTCTAGGGGATGCTTACAATTTTCTTCATAATCTTCATCAGCATGATTAATTGGGCGTTCAAAATTACAACAAAGGATTCTAGCGTTGCTATTTTCAACATATTCATTTTCGACTCTGCATTGTTTAAATTAAGAACAAAAAAAAATATGAATAAGGATTGCAAAAAAAGGAGAGAAAAACAAAACCAGTTGGAGAATTCAAAAATGCATTTATTGATAATAAGTACGGAATTGAAATACATATGCCCTAATTAGTTATCCTTATAGCCTTGGGCAGAGCAAAATGAGTTAAAAATACATAATTACTTTGAACATGAATTAACAAACACGGGAAACTCGATGATCTTCCAATTGTTGAGACTAGTGTTTGGAGGACAAGGGTACACCAATCTGAGGGTATCATCATCAACATGATCCTCTTCCGTAATAGCAACTTGATGAGCGTATATTATTTCGGCATTTTGAAAAGTTTGGTGAATGTCACAAATAGGAATCTTTTGTGAATTTGGTATCCAGTTTTCTCTTTTTCCTTTCTCAGCCTTTTCTTTATCAACTTGAGTAGGTACATATCCCAACCCGTACCTATTGTTCTTTTCTGGTATTTCTATCAACTTCCCCAAATTAACAAAAACTCCTCATTCTAACATGGATTTGGTAAACTTCAATGATGTGGTAGATAGTTTCGGTTCTTTTAAGCGATATTCGTCACCCATGAAGACAACATTGGCAATTTCTAATGCTTGAAAGGAAGTCTTTATGGCCTCCTTCTTGTCTTCAATGTAGCCTGTAGAAGATAAATGACTTACTATCATATCTTCTTCCCCATATATTATTACCAGTTTATTGTTCACTATAAACTTTAGCTTTTAATGGAGGGTCGATGTCACTGCTCCAGCAACATGAATCCACGGTGTCCCTAAAAGACAATTGTACGTCGGTTTAATATCCATCATTTGGAAAGTTATCCCAAAGATATGGGGTCCGATTTGAATCGGCAAGTCAATCTCACCAACAACTTGTCTTCTAGATCCATCAAACGCTTTCACCACCAAAGCACTAGGCTCCAAACAGGCTCCCTCAACAAATAGTTTTGATAGTGTTGATTTAGGCATGACATTTAATGATGAACCGTTATCTACAAGTACTCGTGCAAGAATATGATTGTGACACCTCACGAAGATGTGCAATGCTTTATTATGCTCTGTCCCTTCAGCTGGTAATTCATTATCGCTAAAACTCAGGCAACTACTAGCAGTGATGTTATCGACAACTCCATCAAACTGATCGACAATGATATTGTGAGTAACATGGGCCTCATTTAAAACTTTCATCAGTGCTCTTCTATGTGCTTCAGAGTTTAGTAACTAGGAGAGAACTGATATCTTGGAAGGGGTTTGATTTAGCTGATCCACCACCTTATATTCACTTTGCTTGATAAACTTCAAAAATTCATTAGTTTCGTCTTCAAACACCGTCTTTTTACTGGTCTCTTGTCCTTTTATGGCATGATACATATCTTCCTTACCTTTTTCTCCATGAACCTCCTTTTTCCTAAGTTGTTCAGGAGTGTATACTCGACCACTCCGAGTCATTCCACCAATCCCTAAGATGTTAGTGACATTATTTCCTTTAGGTTCACAACCATCACTTGGTTGATGATTGGCCAAGTGGGATGTGATTTCATATTTCCATGGTACCACCTTGGTATTTCCGTAAGGAAAAGGGGTTGATGCTTGGACAATTATTGCATTTGACCTGCTAGAAGTTGGCTTAAAATTCTCTTTTTTGTAAAGAATTTCCAATGGTTTTGGGAAAGATATATTATTTTCCACACAAGACCCCATGGTGAACACATGACCATCTGTTGCATATTGGTCTATCTCGTCTTCAATGACATTGACAGAGGCATCCCCGTGGCCTGGCAAAGGATTACTCCCTATGTTGGGACCTTCCTCCTTGAAGGTAAGCCATTTTGCATTAATCAATTCTTGCACTTTAGATTTTAGGGCTTGATAATCTTCAACGGAATGCCCAACGACTCCTGCGTGGAATTCATATTTGGCATTTGGATTGTACCATTTTGGAAATGGTGGTTCAAAAGGTTTCATTGGTCTTAGGACAAACATTGAATTTTGAAGTAAGTGAGGCAACGATTGGTTGTACGTGACGACAATTGGGTCAAAATGGGTTATCCTTTTTTCTCGATTGACAGGTGGTCTGTAGTGATTCAAGATTGGATTTTGGTTCTATTGATTTTGTTGGGAAAATACAGTAGGTGGTGGTTGATAAAAAGTTGGTCTTAAAGGGTGATATTGAGGGTATGAAGCTTGTGTGGTTGCGGCCACATATGGATAAGGAATGTAAGGAGTTTGTGGTATCGGGGGCTGGAAGTTTGGGGGTTGATAAGAATTGATGGGTGGAAAATAGGAGACTTTGGGGTTTACCATTACAGCGTTGGAATCCCCTTCTATTTTTTTATGTGAATGTCGTATGGGGTCGTTTCACGCAAGTTGCTGCACATATGATCTTGCCACTCCTCATCCCACTTTCTATCTTTTCTCCTATCATGACAAGGTCAAAAAAGTTTGATGACATACTCCTAGTCATCTTATCATAAAAAGGTGACTGAAGAGTATCCATAAACATACCAACCATTTCTCTTTCAGATAAAGGAGGTTCTACGTTTGATGCCATTTCCCTCCACCGTTGTGTGTATTCTTTGAAAGCTTCGTTGTCCTTTTCAATGAATTTTGAAATTGCATCCTATTAAGGGCTATGTCAACATTGTACCTATATTGTTTCAAAAAGGCATCAACTAGGTCTTTCCAGGAACGAATTTGATTTCGCTCGAGATGCATATACCAACTTAACGATGCCCTACTTAAACTGTCTTAGAAAAAGTGAATGAGAAGTTTATCGTTATGAGCATGAGAAGCCATTTTTCTGCAATACATAGTTAGATGATTTTTAGGACATGTGTTGCCTTTGTATTTTTCAAAGTCAGGAACCTTGAATTTTGGAGGGATAGTCACATCAAGAACCAAACACATGCCGAAAGCTTCGAGACCATAAACATCATGCCCCTCAATTGCTTTTATTCGCTCTTCTAAGACATGGAATTTTTCCTTTGATTGTGTATGATCCCCAATGTGAGGTTGATACCAATTCCCATTAGCATCGAAATGGGGTACCTAGGGTGCAATATATGGAATATTTTTTGAGGATATAGTGTTTTGGGGTGGCAGATAGCCCAAAGGAGATGGAATTTGTGATTGGTTTGGGTTTTGAGGGTTGATAGTTGAGTGGTTTGAGTTGTTGTCCATGGGGTTGACGACTAAAGGTGGAGTATAACCGGGTGGGAGTCCGTACATAGGAAATTACATAGTTGTTGTACGAAGTTGTTGGGTAGTCAAGGTAAAGCCTGATGGGTGAGAAGGAGTGGTTTTGTGTTCTTCATTTGTAGTCGGAGGATTCTCATCTATATCCCCCTTCCTTGACAAAGTCTGTATAGCTTCTAAGATTTGATCAACCTTGTCCATCAATTGGCTGACATCCACTCTCATTACCTCTTGATTTTTCTCAAGTTCTTCCATGATCTTTGAGTTTGCACGAGTTTGATAAGGGTGTCGGGGAAATAACTTTATTGATTTTTTCTGTTTTTTTTTTAAACAATAAAAAAAAAATTATGAGTATGTATTAAACATGAATGGAATGAAAATGCAACTATTATCTCTTTTTTTTTATGCTGAGGAATCATAAGTCTTACGTATATTTTAATGAACACGAATTATTAGTGAAGAAGAAATATGGGAATCGGTAGATAAAACTGCAAATCCTTCATTGATGAGAAAAAAGTACATTGCATTTAAATTAAAAACTATATCGACTATGGTATTTCAATCATCTCTTTCAATAGGACAACCAATCCTCTCCTCCAATTCTTCTACCAAATGTTTGCAATATTCAACGAACTTGTAGACTTTGATTGGAGTATTGAGTGGGTGCATTATTGCATCAATCTCTTTTAAGTGTTTTGGAATTTTTATGATTGCCTGCTTAGCTATCATTGCCAATTTTGAAAAGCAATCTTTCCAATGTTTTCATTTATCTTCTAACTCTTTATAAATCTCTTAATTCTTCAAGAAACACCATGAAATGCTCCTCCCAATATATGGTTTCATCCTTTAAGTCGTTATAGATATTTTCTTGATAATCAATGTAATTCTTCAACTCACTAGAAGTTTCCATTTATGTTTTTAGTGCATCTTGATGTTTTGGGAATAATTCTTCAATTTCTTCCTTCTGTTTCCTCTCATTCCTTACTCGACTCTCGTATTTAACTACCATTTCTTTTAGTTGTTTCTTTAAATCTTAAAACTCCCTTTTTATGTTCTTCTCAGAGCTTGTTGATCTCATCCACAACTGCTTCCACATATAGACTTCTTCAATAGCTGCATTCCTTTCTTGTTTTCGCACATCTAACTCTTCATTTGCGCCTCTCAAACAATCTTGTATGTCAAGTTTATTTTCTTTTTCAATTTTCAACCTCTTGTTGCTTCTTTCGATAAACTGACTCTTACATGTGTTTTCAGATCATAAGTTCTCGTTCTCTTGGGAGACTTTTTCTAACTTTACTTGTAGCTCTTTTTTCTCCTCTTCAAATTTTAACAATGATGCTTTGAGCTCTTCAATTTCTTCATTTGTAACAAAGGTAGGTTCGTGCATTTCCTGATCATTTGAGGGTGTACTATGGAAAGGCAACTTGATTTCTTGGACTCTTTTTTTACCCATTGTTGATAGGGTTCTTTTGTGCTGCAACTTCTACATCCGCGTACTTTTCCTTTTCTAATGATCAACTCCCAAGCTGGACTTATCCTTCTCAACATTGGTGGGTCTACTATACCTGTATTGTGCAAAACAAAAGCTTTTAATGACTTATCATCTGGTTTATCCAACATGGGGTAGCCAAGTTGCCTCAGAGCTATCATTGGATTGTAATTAATACATCCTTTCGTTCCCATGAAAGGTACATTTGAAAAATCTCCACATTGACATAATACCTCTTCCACCCCTTGTTCTCTATGGTACCATGAAATTGTATCCTCAATAAGGCTAGCTATACTCTGAGCCCATTCACGATTACTCTTAACCCCAACATGATACTCTTTCTTGAACATGTGAGACACAAACCAAGTATACAACACTGGAACACAACACAAAATTGTTCCCCCCTTCTTCTCATGTCGCATATGCAGAGAGTAGTATACATCAACAAGAATCGCAGGAATTGGGTTTGTTTATGTTCGTTAAAAGTTAAGAACACATTTTTGGCAACAAAATCTACAAAATTATCAAGGTTTGGGAATAAAATAATACCATAGATAATTAGAGCCAAAACATCTATAAAAGGACTCCATTCTTTTTTAACAGCTAAATCCAGGCACTTTTGCTCTAGATATTTTCTTGAAAAACCATGAATGGCTCCTTTTTCCTCTTTTGTACTTGCCAACTCTCTTATGTTGATTTTCAACACATCAGAAATTGCATCCAAACTCGGTGGTTGCCCAGTATATCAATAAGGATTTCCTTCCTCTAGGGAGTAACCCAATATTCGCTCAAATTCCTCTAATGTTGGGGCCAACCGAAAGTGTTGAAAGGTGAAACATCTTAAGAGAGGGTCGTAATAATGAGCCAACGCCGTGAGGGCCCCTATTTACACATTCATTGCCAAGAGATTTAGGATCTTCCCATATTTGCGAAAGAAACTCTCACGTTGTATAGTTTTCATTTGATTGCTGATGTCTCTTAAACTTTTCAAATCAGGTTGCTTGAACTTTAAAAGTAAAGTTTTTCTTTTTTCCGATCCCATTGTCCACTTAAATAACACGTGACTAAAGTTTGTATGATTCCCCAAAAATCCTGAAAATTTATGCAAAATGCTATTATGTTTTATTTTTCCTTAGAAAGAGAAAAAAAATGTCATGAGATATGAATGAAACTATTATATATAAAGTCTTTCAATGTATGAGATATTTTTTGTTCGTATGGATATTCTTACAATGAAAGGATCTATTGGCTTATGTAGTGAAACTCTCACAAGGGAGGCTCTATGGTTCTAAACATGGTTCCTAGACCCAATAATCCTATTTAAAATATTGTCAACAACAATAGGTAAACTATTTGGAGTGACAATAGCCTCAATAGGATCAAACTCTAGGTGAGATCTTCATGTTAATCAAACAGGATATACATCCAGAAGGCTACCACTACGCAATCTCGAAATTAAACTTAAGTTTTGTTCAAACTCATGTATAATGATTCACTCATAAGTGTGTGTCTTAGTAAAAGTGTAGTGTTGAATAAGCATAATTCAATAACTCCATAATACTAACAAAACATATATGCATATACAACAAAAAAAATTATGCACAATTAATTTGTTAGGCTTGACTCTCTAAATGTCCCCACCAGAGTCGCCAGCTGTCGCGGCCTAAAATTTCGAGTTTTCCTCAAAATCAACGGAGTCGCCACCAAAATTTATTTCAAAATAGGGAAAATATTGAAAAACCCTTAAAAATAGAACAAAAATGTAAAAATGGTATTTGAAACCAAATTTTTAGTCAATTATATGTAGGGAAGGTATTAGCACCCTACGACATCCGTTGAAAACGGTTACCTATAATTAATTGTGCAAAATTATATCAACTTAAACATATTTATTTCTCTTTATTATTAAATATGAATATAAATTGTTTTTTTTATAAACGTAATCTTTGAGATAAAAGCGTGTCAAAAAGAATAAAAAAGTTTTTATTATTCTGCTTGACAAGAGTGTGATCTTGCTCCTACGTATCTCCCGGTGCGATGGAGAAATCAAAGCTACGTAGTTCTTGGTAGAAAATGCAGATGTGTTGATTGATTTCAAATAGATTGTATTTTGTTGTTTAATTGTGCAAAATTATATCAACTTAAATATATTTATTTTTCTTTATTATTAAATATGAATATAAATTGTTTTTTATAAATGTGATTTTTGAGATAAAAGTTTGTTAAAAAAGAGTGGAAAAAAGAAAGTTTTTATCAGTGTGCTTGAGAAGAGTGCGATTTTGCTCCTACGTATCTCCCGGTGCGATGAAGAAATCAAAGCCACGTAATTCTTGGTGGAAAATATAGATGTGTTGATTGCTTTTAACTAAATTGTATTTTGTTATTAAAAAAAGTTAATTTTGACGAACATAAAAATAAACTTAGCTGAATTGAAAAATTATTTTAAAATATGAGTTTTAAGACGATCGAATTGTACAACTCGTGTCTCAAAATTCGAGGAGTAAAAAGATGTCACATCTAATTTAATCCTCATAAGAATATTTTATTATTATTATTTTTATTTTTAAAATGAGTTTCAAAACCAAGAAATAGTTTAACTTGTCTTAATAACTCCAAGATTAAAAAACACATCTAATTAATTAAATTTTTAAAATTTTGATTTTAGATCTATTTATTTATAAAAATAAATTTTAGAGCTATCAAAATATATAATTTGTACTATGTAACTCCAGGATTAAAAGAAGTTATTTTTACTTAACTTTCAATAATTTTTACTTATTAATTTGGTTATGATTTTAATTTATTAATTTATTTGTGAAGATGAGATTTAGAACCACTAAGTTGTCACAATTTGTGTTCTAGTAACTCAAATATTAAAAAAAATGTCATATCTAATTAATTTTAATGAAATATTAGTTATAATTTTATTTTTATTTTTCACTTTTTTTTTTCAAAAAAAATACTAAATATTAAATAAGTTTAAATGATTCTTCGAAATAAAATTAGTAATAAACACGAATATAAAATAGCAAAAAAAAAATGGACTTGCAACTTAATCT
>JBBPBR010000004.1:4250083-4300299 GCA_037974775.1 Cicer pinnatifidum
TTAAATGTCAAAAAATACATAAATTTTTATAACAATTTTGTCTAAAAAACACTTTTTATAATTATAAAATGACACGGGAATAAATTAATGAATGCATAATATTTTTTTATATAATAATATTTACAAATTAATTCCATAAAAATATATTAGATGGTTTCTCTTGGCTCATAGAGGAAGTAGAATCTTCCAAGCAACTCTAAACTATTTCTCTCTGTACTTCTAATCTAAAAAATACTCAAATAATAAATATACAAGAATCTTGGGCTAGCAGTAGATTCTCCTGCTTCTTCATTCACTAGATTATTGGTAAAGATTTTCATAAACATGTCCATGTTTAATTATCATTACTTATGTTTAATTTAAGCTTAAAGATCTGATCTTTTTTTATTTCAATTATTTGTATTTTGGAGAAGCTTCTAATTTCAATTATTTGTGTATGAAAACTCACTAATTGCTTTGTTCCAAATTCAGATCACTTGCTTATTTTTCTGCTTAAATGATTCAATCTGGACTCCAAAACTATAAATTTTGATTTTGATTTTTGATTTTTGTGCATCATGTTTATGTGAAAATCAAGTTGAATTTGTAGTGAACTGAATAATTTTATGTTACCGATTTGTGCAGAACACTGTTTATAGGGTATGGAAACTCTTTCATATGGTTCTGCACCATGCTATCAAGTTGTGAACACAAAAACTAAATCAATTAAAAATAGCTTGCATTCAACTCAATCAAGGGTTTCCTATATTAGAAAACATGGAGTTTATCATACAAATAATCTTTTCTCATTTGGGTCACTGAGATTTTATGATGATAAGGTTCAACAATTAGGTTTTAGGTCAAAAGTTGCTTTTGAAGGTTCTAAAAGATTCCAATTCAAGGTTTATAGTGGAAGCTATGGTGCTGATTATGTGATTAGTGAAGATGAATCAAGAGATATTTCAGTGGTAGGTGAACCTGCTTCCAAGGTTTTGATTCCTGGTTTGCCTGATGAATCGAACGGTGAATCGGGTGCGATAATCAGTAGTTGCTTTAAGGGATGGAAACCTAAATTGAATGTGCACTATGAGAAAGCTGGATTCGAAAATGTGGATTCGCCGAATGTTCTCTTTTTGCCGGGGTTTGGTGTTGGTTCTTTCCATTATGAGAAGCAATTGAAGGATTTGGGCCGTGATTTTAGAGTGTGGGCACTGGATTTTCTAGGTCAAGGAATGTCTTTGCCTTTTGAAGATCCTGCTCCTTTGTTTAAGGAAAAAGGGGTTGCATCAAGTGGAAATGTTTCTTCTTGGGGTTTTGGAGATGAAACCGAACCGTGGGCGACTGAGCTTGTGTATTCTGTTGATTTATGGCAAGATCAAGTTCGGTATTTCATAGAAGAGGTGAATGACTTTACACTGTTTTGTAGCAATAAATTTTTAGCATTCAATCCAATGTTTGCTCAAATTGTATACTTGACATTGTTCTTGGCAAATTTGCTTGTTTTTACGTGATTTTTTCGATTTTTTGCTAACAATTTCTTAAGCTTTAGTATTCATTGCTTTAGTAGTTATGAGAAATTTATAGTACTACCTAGTTCATTTAAGGGGTTGACCTCAATACTTATCTGTTTTTTTTAGTATTCATGAGGCCATATAGTTGGAACAATTGGTATGGTCATTTAATTCAATTCACTTTTTAAATATCTGTAGTGAAAAGAAAGAATTCAAGAAAAAATGTTCATGATTTTGGACTCTTTTCAACCATTTTATTCATCTAGTCCCTCTCATGCACAGCTAGTTCTGCTAATATAATAACCTCTTAACAACTAAAGCAAGATTTTTGTTGCGTTAATTGAAGTTCTTGAGGCATGATGTGGTTGATCATTATTTCGATGCTGAAAATACTCTTTTGTCTGCCATCAAGAAAGCTTATCTACAATCATCAGCATTTTAATGCTTCCTATACATTTAAACCATACTCAAATTTGTAATGTTGCAGAATTTTTCTGCAATATTTTGAAAAATAGTTTGAGGAAAGTTCTTATCAGTTTATAAGCTATTTAGCCTTGTGCAATATTTTTATTCTAAATATCATTATACAAATTGATTCGATACAGGTCATTGGCGAACCAGTCTATCTTGTAGGCAACTCACTAGGAGGATATGTTGCATTATATTTTGCAGCATGTTATCCTCATTTAGTAAAAGGTGTAACATTGCTTAATGCAACACCTTTTTGGGGGTTTCTTCCAAATCCAGTAAAATATCCAGGACTCGCCAAAATATTTCCATGGGCTGGAACATTTCCTCTACCTTCAAGTATAAAGAAACTTACAGAATTGTTGTAAGTATTGCTTCATTTTTTTTTATCGTCTCATTTCTTTCTTGGTCCTCGTACGTTTTCATTATTTTAGTTGTGAACTTCTAGATTAGCAACTTTTTTGTTTGTCGCCAACGTAATCCGTCACTGAATGATATTACGAATTTAACTCTGCTTAATGGACCAAATTTCTTGTTTTCAGGAGTACCTTATGACATCTCTTTCATTAACCTGATTCTTATTAATTTGTTTCCTATAGGTGGGAGAAAGTCAGTGATCCGAAAAGTATTGCCGATGTACTTAATCAGGTTTATGCAGATCATTCAATAAATGTAGATGATGTTTTTTCACGCATAATCGAAACTGCAAGGCATCCGGCTGCTGCTGCATCTTTTGCTTCAATTATGTTTGCTCCTCAAGGAGAATTATCCTTTGGAGAAACATTATCCAGGTAGAAACAAAACTAGATTTTTAACTAGTACTCCTTGTTGAACGAAATATAAGCAAAAATGGTAACTGCAAAGTTGGTATATACCATTTTTGCGTATACTTTATTCCAGAAAGAGAGTATTAATCTATTAGATATGTGTTGAATACACCAGTTAAGAGTTCTCATGGTGTCTAAACTTTAGATGTCGAGCAAACAAGGTGCCGATTTGCCTCATGTATGGAAAAGAAGATCCGTGGGTGACACCGCCATGGGGACTTCGGGTTAAAAATAAGGTGCCCGAAGCTCCTTATTATCAAATCAGCCCTGCTGGTCACTGCCCTCATGATGAAGTCCCTGAGGTATGCAATTCTTAACCAATTAGTTTCAAACTTTTCTTTGGGTTCTTGCCTTTTTTTATTTGCAATATGAAACCATAGAGATACAAGGCGTATCAATTTCATGACTTAAGAAAGCATGCATGTTAAGAGAATTATGGAAGTAAGTTGCTTAATGAGGAGAAGAAACATGCTTGTTTGCTTGGTTTATCGGTTCTTAAGGGTATGTTTGGTTTGAGAAAATATTTTTGTTTTCACTTTTAATTGCAAAAATGACATCTTACTTTCACATTGTTTTCAGTTTTTAAAACTTTGAATAGAAAACAATGAAAACAAAAATAAAGTGACGTTTTCGTAATCTACCGCAACAGAAAATGAAAATAAAAAATATTTTTATAAACTAAGAGCTTGTTTACACCATGAAAACAATTTTTTGTTATTTTTTAACATATGTGTTCATTTTAATTTGCTAATAAGAAGATAAGAGACTCTTGAAGTGATCGACTATGATGGAAAAAAGATGAAATGTTTGTTAGAAATGATGCATTTCTATAGATAATGAAAATAGTTCTTTTGCCATTTTCATTATCTATGTAGACAATTGCCCGGCTCAAGAGTTTTTTAACTCCTTACTAGTTAGTAAAATTAACACCAATTTAAAAAAAAATAAAAATAGAAAATGTTTTTACAAATAAATATATAAAGCATCAAGATTCGTTCCTCAGTGTTTAGTTCCTTATGATTATCACGAACATAATAATTAATACAAGTTTACTTGTTTGCAGGTCATAAATTTCCTACTTCGTGGATGGATCAAAAACCTAGAATCTGAGGGCTCTGTCTCATTGCCTCTGCTTGAAGACATAGACACAATGAATCACACTATTGAAAGGGAGTTAGAATTTCCCAGAAAAGGTTCAAAAAAATCAGTGGTGGTCAAATATTTTGTTTCTACTATCTCATTTTGGGACAAGATAAGATCTTACATCAAATCCTACTCCAAGTTCAGGAAATTGGCAGCCAAATCTCAATGATATGGTGAATTATGCCAGCATCAAATATAAATTAGCTTTGTGTATTGTCTATTTGTCTTCACTTCCTCAAAGTTTGTATCAAAGAATCCATACACAATTGTTTTAGAATAGAAGTCAATGTTGTATGTATATATATAAATGAATAATATTACTTGCCATCTTATTCAAACATGACCCAATTTCTTTTATCTTTGTAATTACATGAGTGGCAAACTCGAAATGAAGATGTATACATGTCCAAATCATGAAGAGAAAGAATCATCCAATAATAAAATGTCAACTACAGCTAAGTGGCAATGTGGCATCACCACAAAAACTGGGTTTAGACTTTAGGGGTTGTTTGGGACCATAATATTGGTGTGTTTGGTTGGAGGTAGATAGGAGAAAAGAGAGAGAAAGGAAGATTTTTATGTTTGTGTTTGGTTCAATTTTGAAGAGAGGGAGCTAAAATCTTTCTTAGAGCTCATTTTGTTCTCTCCATTTTGGAGAGATTTTCTGGGGGAGGAGAGGGAAAATAAAACAATATAAGATATACTCATTGTCTACATTTTAATAAAAGTGTATAAATAAAGAAAAATAATATTATTTTTATGAAATTATCTTTGTTAAGTATTGATGCATTATAAATATTAAATGTTCGATGGGAGATATTACATTGAAAGTGATGCAAATCGTATTAATTAAATGGTATAATTAAAAAAAAGTGTATTGAAAATTGAAAAAGTCATTCATTTTGGAACAAATATTTTTTTGCAAATAGGTCACTTATTGTGGAACGGAATGAGAAGTTAAAACTCTCTCCTCCTCTTCCGAACACAATCATTACAAATTTCTACTCTCCAGGGTTCTCTCATCTCTCTTTTGAATCAAACAAGTATTTACATTTCCACTTTCTCTTCCTCTCCCCTCCATTAAAATTCCTTTCTTCATTTCTCATTTGTTGAATCAAAAAGACCCTAAAAAGACGAGAAAAGAAAAGAAAAGATAGATTTTAACTTTGTATGCAGGTCTAAACCCATCAATTTTGATAGATTTTAAATAATTCTCAAGATTTCCTTCATTTTATTTTGTAAATATGCAATTTCTTTATAGTACAATTCTAATTTAATTTCTTCACACTATCAATATCCAATTTTCAAAAGAGAACATCTTTATTTTCTTAGGAGTGTCACACTGAAACGATAAAAATGTTCAACTTCAATGTGATACTTAAGTTATGAGATTCTCTCATGTAATGAATTAGTCTATTGAGATATTCTTATGGACTTAAGTCTTAACAATTGGAATTGACTAATGCTCCCCCTAACTCCAATCTAGTATGAAAAAATAGAACTAATGATGTGACTGAAAACTCTAATTCAGTAACGTAAACATTAAAGGTGGATGAACAATTACCCCTTGAAATTTACATTGAGAGTTGGACTACAGAAAAAACTATCTATGTAATTTCGTTCCACAATGAATGATTCTTTAATACAAAAATTATCATAAAATAAAGGACTATTTTCAATTTACAATATAACATCAATTACTTTTTTTCTTCTTCTTCTAATTTATACTATATGCACTACTCCTAATTCAATATTTTTTACATTATATTTTTTTTGTTTACAATTTTCTACTTTATATTAATAAAATGATGAATGCATCTATACTTGATAAACAATTTTCTACTTTATATTAATTTACGTCTGCCTTAGGGATACTTCCTCTGGACTTCTGCCTCTAGACTAGAACTGCTTCCTCTGAGTTGGAATTGCTTCATCTAGCTTATAACTACTGCTGGACGGCTTCCTCTGAGTTGGAACTTCTGCCTCAGGGCTACTTCCTTTGGACTTCTGCTTCTAGACTAGAATTGCTTCTTCTGAGCTGGAACTGCTTCCTCTGGTCTAGAACTGTTGTTGGAAAACTTCCTCTGAGTTGAAACTTCTGCCTTAGGGCTACTTCTTTTTGACTTTTGCTTCTAGACTAGAACTGTTTCCTCTAAGCTAGAACTGCGTCCTCTAGTCTGGGCTGCTGCCTCTGAGCCGCTCCCTCTAGTTCCCGTTTCCCTCGGCCTCTGGTTCTGGTTAAGAGTTAGAGGCAATGAGCCTGCATCAGGTTCTGTTTCTGAGTCGAATCTTCAAAGTCATGACTTTTATCAGAGTTAGAGCCGTTGACTTTTTTAGAACCATTGACTTTCTGATGTTGTGTTGACTTTTTCATGTTGCAACCTGAACATTGAAGTTGGAAAATAGAAAGCTTATCTTTTTCCTCTCCACACTCATGCATATACCATAACAACCATTTCAACCGCAAATAACTTTCTACCAAATAGCTTTCAACCGCAAATAACACCAAAACAAAAATGTAAACAAAAATAGAGTATTTGCGAGGGGAAGGAAAGAGACCATAGAAGATGAAGAGAGGATAAGAGAACTTATGATGAAACCTCCATCTCCGATCCATGAAGAATCTGAGGACCTCCACCTCCGACATCCTCAATGCAAAAGTCTGTCGCGAGTCTCCTAGTCAATTGTACACCACCGTCTTCATCTTGATACGCCATCGAACACACTCGTCAAAATCAATTTCTTAGACTAGAGGTATTTTCTTTTGTCTTCATCAAATCAATAATCTTTTTTTAACACATCCAATTTCTTTAACAAAATACATTTCTTTAAAAGCAATCAACACACAAACATTTTCTACTAATAATTACATAACTTTGATTTATTCATTGCACTGATACGTAGGAGTAAAATCACACTTTTTCCAATCACAATAACAAATTTTTTTCTTCGCCACCAAGCACACTCATCAAAATCAATTTCTTAGACTCCAGGTATTTTCTTGTCTTCATCAAATCAACATTATTTTTTTACCACATCAAATTTCTTCAACAAAATACATTTCTTTAAAAACAATCAAAACACAAATATTTTCTACCAATAACTACATAACTTTGATTTATTCATCGCACCAGAAGATACGTAGGAGCAAAATTACACTTTTGTCAATCACAATAACAATTTTTTTTTTCTTCTCTTTATTTTTTAGCCAACTTTTTATTTCAAAATTTATCTTCATAAAAACACAATTTATATATATGTGTTTAATAATAAAGAGAAATAAATTTATACAAATTAACATTAATTTTACACAATTAAATATGAGTAACCACACGAATGTCGTAGGGTACTAATATTTTCTCTATTCATATTCGACTCTCGAAACTAAAATTTAATTTCAAAGACTATTTTTCTATTTTCAAGGATTTCTCAATATTTTACCTATTTAAAATAAATTTTAATGACAACTAATTGAATTCAAAAAACACTTAAAATTTTAAACCACAGCACATATAAAATGAAAAAAAAAGTCATTTATTATAATACAACGACTTAAAAAGTATACATTGTTAATATAAAATTGTTTTAGATTCACATATAATAAAAACTCACTATTTTGCTACATCATCTCATCTTTTTATGATTATGTTGAATTGATCATATGACTTATAAATATAATGGTCTTTTATTGATCGATTGTTTGTATAAAATTATTTTACAAAATGAATATTTAACCATTACCTAAGTATACTCATTTAACCACAACTATTTGTAATAGAATGATACAGTAGATCTTGTAAGCTACACAGAAAAAAAGAACAAACAAAAAAATCTTGTAAGCTACACAGAAAAAAAGAACAAACAAAAGTGCCTACAGTGCTACAAGCCATAAACACGTTTCGAATTTAGCATTGAACAATGTGACACGTGACAGTCACTCATGAGGATATCGAACCAAACGCCACCTTTAACTACTTTAGGATTTTGCCGATAAAATATAATTAATAAAGTGAATAAATTAAGTGTCATATATTATTGATTGTAATTATATATTTAATTTTAATTATTATTTTATTAATTAACAGTTGATATAATTTATTTTATCATTTAAAATTAATTGTTACATTAAAAAAAAAACACACATTTATTATTATACAACAAACACGTGTTACTTCTGCATGCAACTTTTCCACCCACCATAACTTCCTATATTCCTTTAACCCAAATTTATCACTAAAAAATACTGTAATTTTTTATAACAAATATTTTGTCATAGATTTTTCACAAATAATTCACAAACACTAAATATTTAAGTTGAGAAAATTAATTATTAGGAGTGTTCATAAGTACGGATAAATATGTGAATTCAGTTATCTAAATTTATTTAACTCGTATTTTGATCAAATTCATTCAAGTTAGTGAAGTAGAAATATCGATTTACAACAAAGAAAGTTTGAATTGTAAAAGTTCTTAATTAAAATTTAATGTTAAAAACTTAAGAAAATAACTCAAGATTGATCTTGGTTGTGAAAACAGAAAATGGAGAACATTATTGGTTAGTTAAAATCAACAATTTAACTTAACTATTTAACTTGATAATCAAACAGATTGAAGGTAAATATATAAGGGGAGAAATACTACATAAGAATATATCCTAATTCACCCAATCTGGGTTAAGTCCAGTCCTTGCAACCGTGAGATTTTCCACTAAGTGTTCAAAACAAAGAACCTTCTTGGTTTTACAAACATTTACACCCAGAAAGGAGTTCAATTAGGCCACCTATCAATCTTTAGATAGGATTTTACAATTCACTTTTTAACCATAAAAAGATTTTCTACAAACTACTCAAACTATAAACAACTCTTATAGTCTTAAGTTTACACAATAATGATTTAAAGTGTTTTGTCAGAATATGAGAAAGCTTAGCACTTGTTTGAGTTTTGATTCTTTTGACAGAGACATACAATAGAATGATTCTAGAAATCGAATGGGAAAAATCAGAACTGATTCAATGTATATGAGTGAGAGAAATTCAAGTATGATTGAAATGATTAATGAATTGCTTAGTACTGGAAGCTCTGATTTTTGCTTGAGCTTGGCCTTCCTTTTATAGGCTTTAGGAAGGTTTATGACAACCAAAAGAGCTGTATATATGATAGCTTAGTACTGGAAGCTCTGATTCTTTTGCCCATATGAGAGATGTATATTCCTAGTATATGAACTGGAAATCCATTCGCGATTTGCAATAGCTTTCCTTGCATTTAAAACAGATTTGATCTTGCTTGTTAGTTCTTGATGCTTAGCTTTTTCCTTTGTTAATCTTTTGGAGTAGATCTTTCTCGTATGATCTTTATGTACCTACTTCTGGTACCTTTGTCGTAGGGACTGGTTTATCAACAAACGAGAAATGTTCTTGTCTATCGCAAGCCATCAATTTTGGGAATTAATCTTGCTTTTTATTCTTTATGCATTGCTTTGCTTTTGTTGATCATTTTCTCTTTGAATATGTCCAAAATTATCTTGAGTATATAATTATGTTCCTTTGTAGTAAATATTGAGGATTTGAAATGAAGATTGATGTAATTTCATTGCTCAAATCGATCTTAAACTAAAGAATACTTTGTCCTTTGTAAACCAGAATGTTCTTGGATTAGTGCTGTAAAAAACAAAATGTTCTTGGATTTAAATCTGTGAAAAGGAGAATGTTTTCTGTTTTTCCAGACTTTAGTTTTAATAACCAAAACATTCTTTGTTTTTTAGATTGATGTCTAGAATGATCAGAATGTTGTCAAGAATGTTCTTCGTTCTTGACTGTCAAGCTGGAGAATGACCAGTCTTGCTTGATTCATCATAATTCATAGCTTTTCTACTCTGCATTTTAAATTGATTCTTTGCTAAGATGAGTCATTTATATTCCTTGGACAATACTGATAATATTAGTGTTAATATCAGAATCAATATCTTCTTTGAATCAGTGGAGATTGATTGTTCTTAAAGTTGACTTGATCATTCTTAGACCTATAGAACATTCTTCGTTTTTCAGGTTTTGTCAAGAATTTTTTTCCGTTCTTGTTTGTTCAGATTTTTGCTTTTCATGTTGATTTATTCTTTGCTTTGCTTGGATCTTATCTTTGATTAATACACTCAAAAGTACAAGTTAAATTATCATAACATTTAGAATCATAATTAACATTCTTTATAACATGGATAATAAATTTGAACATCAAATTAGATTTGCACACTTGTTTACACCATCATAAAAATATGTAGGAACAAAAAGTGAAAACTTGTTGAATTTAGGATAGGAATTTGGCATATGCATATACAAGTAATGACAAAGAGTGATGCAATCAATTTACCTTTAAAGTCATACTTCCATAAAAATAGTATGCATTGTTATCCAATCAATCACATAATATCATTAAAAGAATATTCATTCTTATCACGATGCAAATATCACAAGAATTGGGATTAAGTGTACCTCATTTAGTGATCTTATTCAACGAAGAGTTTCGTAACTATATATTTCCTCCTCCCTTTTAGTTCTTCCAAGTTCATCAAGATGTAGATGCACATCAATTATGCCAGACATGACTACAGCCTCATCATAGTCAAATACTTGTTGCACATAATTCCCTTGTTTGCTATATCCTCCATAATAGACACCATTCTTGGGTGATTGTTTAGAGGCATGTCAACCACTATAGTTATATCTTCAACAATAATTTTGGTATTTTGGAGGAAGGGTAAGTAGTGAGGTAGGTGTAGGAGTGTCAAATGGTTCAAACTCATTGTAGAAGTTATTGATGTTCTTCAACCATGATAGGCAACGTAGTTTTGATTTGATGAAGCATATTTACTGTCAAGAACATTCTAGAGAATGTTCTGCTTTTCTGGAGAAAGTTATGCTTTTCTAGAGAATGTTTTGCTCTTTTAGAGAATGTTATGCTTTTTTGGAGAATGTTCTGCTTTTCTGGAGAAAATTCTACTTTTCTCGAGAATGTTTTGCTCTTTTGGAGAATTTTATGCTTTTCAGGAGAATGTTATGCATTTCTATAGAATGTTCTGGTGTTGCCTCTAATCAAGCTTTAGAATTTCCATGGATGATATTTGAACATTATCAAATTTGATTTATCCATATATAACATTGTAATTATTCTTCACCATTGATTTGATTTTTGAGGGTGATCACTTCTTCTTCTTCTTCTTCTTCTTCTTCTTCTTCTTCTTCTTCTTCTTCTTCTTCTTCTTCTTCTTCTTCTTCTTCTTCTTCTTCTTCTTCTTCTTCTTCTTCTTCTTCTTCTTCTTCTTCTTCTTCTTCTTCTTCTTCTTCTTCTTCTTCTTCTTCTTCTTCTTCTTCTTCTTCTTCTTCTTCTTCTTCTTCTTCTTCTTCTTCTTCTTCTTCTTCTTCTTCTTCTTCTTCTTCTTCTTCTTCTTCTTCTTCTTCTTCTTCTTCTTTTTAAAATTAATCAACTACTTTTTGTTAGCCATAGATAATTTTCTAAGACATATCTTGTACTCCAAAAATGGCACCTTTGATGCATTTAATTGTCTCAACTATCTAGATGAATTAATGTACAAATGTATAAGCAAATATTGAAGATTACTACACATGCTGATTTCACATCTAATAAGAGGGCTGGTACATAAAAAATCATTTATCAGTTTCAACAATCCTTGATTGATTGGCTGGTTGCACTCAAATTATGGATCAAAAGAGTCACCAATTAGATATAAACAACTACCCATTTCTTGTAATTTTTTTTTTAAAAAACAACTTCATATTTTTGGAAAGCTATCTGACAAGCAAATCATGTGAAATATCATTTTTATTAAAGAATGATGTTCCAAATTTCCCTTGATCATTTCTTATAGAAATAACAATTCTTTTTAAAACTCTTAGAAACATGATTTGGTTGGAGATGATGTGGCAGTAGGTACAATTTTAAAACCTGTTTTTTCAAATTCTTCATGATGAAGAAATGAAGAATGATTTGGAGTTGTTTGTTAAAACAGATTCAAATGGAGAACGCTCTCCGTTATGACCAGAATGATATGTCTTCAAATTTTAAAGATTTTGAGATGGAAATTCATCTAAGTATAAAACATAATGATTTTTCTTTAAACTGAAACATTATGATTTTGTCTTACCTCAACCATGTGGGATTTTTTAAAAATAACTGTGAAACCAATTTTACAAAATTATCTTTCATATATCAAACATCCTTAATCTATGCAAAACTATTTCAACTAATGATACATGTACCTTTGATTTGTTAATGTTTCCAAAGGTTATAGACACTCCAAATATTTGTAATGAGAGGAGGCACCATAGTTTTCCATTCATGTGTATTGAGCATGCCTTGTCCATGTATCAATATTCTTTCTTGATGGTTGGATGTTGTTCCTACATTACAAGTTAGTAATGATTTTGGTACCCATATTTGTTTGGGTCCTTGATGGTTAGTATATCTTCTTTTAGAATATTTTTTAAAACTTGATCTCTTTTTAAAATAGAAAGTTGACTCAAAGTGGCCATTCTTGGAACAATAGGAACACTTTGTTGTTGGTCTTCTAGAAGATTTCAAATTATGAGTTTTAAACGTCTTTACAATTGATTTTGATGAACTTTCAGAACGTTCTCCCTTTTTTCAAACTTTCTGGAAAATGTTATGTGTTTGTTCCAGAACGTTCTCCATTTTGAAAGCTACCTGGAGAAGGTTATGTTTTGGTTTCAAAACGTTCTTCTTTTCTAAAGATCCTTTTGTTCTTGATTTTTTTCATCTTTTTTTCTTGAAATAGCATGCAAATTCCATCTGACCAAATTTACTGCAATATGAACATTTGATTTTGCATTTGTCCTCTTTATTTTCAAGAACAAATAAGTTTTCATACATTTTGGGTTTTTTGAGTTTTATCAAAACCAAGACCAGCTTTATAAAAAATTCCTACTTGAGATCCCATGATTTTTTTGAAAGGTTTCAGTAGATTTGATAAAGTTCCCCAAGTTATTTTTGAGAATTTCATTTTCTGTTTTAAGAAGAATGTTCTCCTTTTGAATCGTATAACATTCTTGGTTTTCAGTTTCATCAGTTTTCTCAAGCTGAGATTCTTGCATGTTCTTTTGAAAGTTTTCAATGGTATTTACCAAGTTGGTTAAGTCATTTTTCAATTCATAAACTTATATTTTTAAAGAGGTATAGTCTTCCTTACTTTTAGAACATTATGGAAGATGATTTTGTATGAATATCTCATTGAAAATCTTTTGTTGCTCAAACATTTTTAAATCATATTGCTGTTGGCTTTGAATGACCTTTCTTAGTTCGTCATTCATAGCTTGTGCTTTCTCTTTTTCGTATTTTTATTTATAGCGTTTTTCTTTTAATAAACCACATTTTTGAGCAAGAATGTTGAATGACATAAAAGATTATCAAATTCTTTTTCCATTTGTTCACAAATAGGACAGAGTTCAGAAATGGTTACCTCATTATTTTCTAAGTTTTTCATTAAGCACATGGTGGCTTCTGACATTACTTCTTCTTCCTGAATCTTTTCCTCTAACACTTGTTAGGTGTTCAACTTTAGAGAATGTACTCTGATTAGCAATGTCGATTTACAAGAAAGAGGGGCTTGAATTGTAAATGTTCCTATTTAAAATTTCCTATTAAAAACTTAAGAAAATAACTCAAGATTGATCTTGGTTGTGAAAACAGAAAACGGAAAACGTTCTTCGTTTCTGACTAGAAAACGAAGAACGTTCTTGGTTTCTGACCAGAAAATTGTGAACGTTCTTGGTTAGTTAAAATCAACAATTTAACTAATATATTTAACTTGGCAATCAAACAGACTGAAAGTAAATAAATAAAGGGAGATGTATCACACAAGGATATATCCTGGTTCACCCAACCCGAGTTACGTCCAGTCCTCATAACCGTGAGATTTTCCACTAATTGTTCAAAGCAAAGAACCTTCTTGGTTTTACAGCACCTAGCTCAGATCAACCTTGATCTATTACAAAGTTAAAATCTTTCCACCAAGAAAGGAGTTCAATCAGGTCACCTATCAATCTTTAGATAGTATTTTACAATTCACCTTTTAACCATAAAAGAATTTTCTACAAACTACTCAAACTATAAACAATCCTTATAGTCTTGAGTTTACACAATAACGATTTAAAGTGTTTTGTCAGAATCTGAGAAAGCTCAACACTTGTTTGAGTTTTGATTCTTTTGACAAAAAAATTTAATAGAATGATTCTAAGAATCAAATGGGAAAAATCAGAACTGATTCAATGTTTGCGAGTGAGAGAAATTCAAGGATGATCTTTGTGTACCTACTTCTGGTACCTTTGTAATAGGGAATGATTTATCAACAAACCAGAAATATTCTTATCTATCGCAAGCCATCAATTTTGGGAATTAATATTGCTTTTTATTCTTGATGCATTCCTTTGCTTTTGTTGATCATTTTCTCTTTGAATCTGTCCAAATTAATCTTGAGTATATAATTATGTTCCTTTGTAGTAAATACTGGGGATTTGCAATGTAGATTGATGTACTTTCATGGCTCAAATCGGTCTTATTCTAAAGAAGACTTTGTTCTTTGTAAACCAAAATGTTCTTGGATTAGTGCTGTCAAAATCAGAAAGTTCTTGGATTTAAATATGTGTAAAGGAGAACGTTCTCCATTTTTCCAGACTTCAATTTTAATAACCAGAACATTCTTCGTTTTTCAGACTGTTGTCCAGAATGATCATAATGCTTAGAATGATCTGAATATTGTCAAAAGTGTTCTTTGTTCTTGACAGTCAAGCTGGAGAATGATCAAGCAATATCTTCTTTTAATCAATGGAGATTGATTGTTCTTGAAGCTGACTTGATCATTCTTGGACCAGGAGAACATTCTCTGTTTTCTAGATTTTGTCAAGAATATTTTTCGTTCTTGTTTGTTCATATTTTCGCTTTTCATGTTAATTTATTATTTGCTTTACATGGATCCTATCTTTGACTAATACACTCAAAAGCACAAGTTAAATTAACATAATATTTAGAATCATAATTAACATTTTTAATTAACTTTTTGTTTGTTTTTATCGAAACATTAAATTGAGATTCTGTCTTAATAATTAAGGTCTAACCCGAATCATCATATTGAAACCCAATTATATTTTGTTTGGGGAATAGATTTGAAATTTTGAACTTATGATCCCGTGAACCCAATCCATTGACGTGACATATATATTTTTACTTTTTTACTAAGGATGTAAAGTTAAAATTTAGTTGTTGGACTCTGTTTGAGAATTCGTAGTTAATTTAATTAATGTAAGTATTTGTTCGTATTTGTGGATATATTTTAAGTATTGAATGATATATTGTGATATAGTTTTATTATTTTTTAGATATTCAAGTATTTTTTAAAAAATAAACAAATAATATTTTTCTTTATTATTCGAAAACTCAACTCAACCCGCTCATAATCAAATTAATATGGTTCAGATTTGATAAAAAAATAATAGATTGTGAGCTTAACCTAAACAAAATAAAATTGATCGGCATAATATCGAATTTGACAAAAAGCGACCCAATCCATGTATACCCCTACTAACCATACAACTTCTTGTTTTTAGTTAATGACCTTCATGGTAACAATAAACATTTAAAAAAAAAAATGAAGAGTCGTGGCCAACTAAAGGAAACAACAGTTGCCGACCGTCGTGTTATTATGGAGGCAGTTGATGTTCAAGTTTTAGGGAGGTGCATGGAGTTAGATGCGCAATTTTCAATATGCGATACAATTAGGGGTGTTCAAAAAAACAAAAAATTTAACTAAACTATAGAACCGAACTGAACCAAACTATTTTTGAACTGAACTGATTTATAAAAAATTAAGAACCAAACTATTTTTGAACTGATTTTTTAAAATTAACACTGAATCGAACTGGTTTTTAGTTTGAAAAAACTAGAATCAAATTTAATTTTTAGAAGTCATTAGGGGTAATTATGTAAATTTGATATATATGAACCAAAAAAACTAAGTTAAACCGGCTCGAATCAAAGTAATAAACTGGTTCATCAGTTTATAAAATAGTTCAGTTTGATATTTTGGATTGAAAAATTAGTTCAATTTTTTCAAACTAAAAACCGGTCCAGTTCAATTTTCAAACGGTTTTAATTTAGAACTGAACTTTGTCCATCCTTAACTACATTCAATTTATGTGTTTTTAGCAAAGTATGATTTCATTGAAATTATATTTTATTTACTTTATGTAGTGGATATGTTGTATGGAATGATTATCTATTGATATGTGAATTAATGATAGGAAGATTGTGTTTGAAATTCAATTTATGACAAATGATTTCAACATTACAAGTTTCATTTATGGTTTTAATATTAACAATTTCCTTTTTCATAGTCCAATAGAACTCATAATGGTCAAAAGTTTAAAGTAGGCAACTAAAGAAAAGGAACGACTACATGGTTGTATGTGGTGCATTGTTAATGGCATTAAATATCAAATGCACCAAAAAGAAGGATTGATTTAAGGATTATGCGTGGAACAAAAGTATAAAAAATGTCTCTTTTGTTTATACCTCAAAACTATGTAATAGAAATTACAACCAAATCTATAAGTCAATATACCAAATGTAAGAGTCAATATGCAGCAGTCATTTATATAAGAAAAAACTAAGAATGGACAGAGGAAAGTATTAGAGAAAAAAGGTACCACATAATTTAGATACATTATAAATAGTAAATTAATGTGTTGGTTGATTTAAATTATCACATGATTGCACTTGGGGAACCATGAGTCTTAGATGATCCAATGTAGCATCATAGTTGGATGGTCGAGTAGAATCATTGATGCCTATGCCATTCTCTCATGAGAATTTTAAAATAGATATTTCATTGAGACTGTTTGCAAGTATATCTGCAATCTCCACCTCCTCCATGGTTGCATTATCTACATTTGGTGGCTCATCATCAACATGCTTTTTCTCTATGTCATTGTTTTCGGACACATTATTTTTCTACAAGAATGAAGTTAAGTATATTAGGATTTTTAAAATAAAATAAAATTAAAAAATATATAAGTAGATTAGGAGTGAAGAAGTGATATTATTAACTACTAATTACTAATATTTATCATTTAAAAAATGAATATATCTCATCTACATTATGCATAATATCTTTTTGGCTTTTATTTCTATCCAGAGAGATTATATAATTAAGCTTATTAATTGAAATCATGCAAATATGTATGTTATACATCAGTTGTCTTGTGACAATATATACAAAATCTATTGCAATTGCTAATTTTTCAGAGATAATGTAAGAAGTACATTTTTGCATTAATGATAAATCTGAAAACCATTGCTAGTAGAATATATTTAAATATTTACTTATCAATCTAGTTTTTTTTTTTATTTGAGTAAAAAAACTATTTTTTTAACAACAAACATTTAACGATTAAGTACAGCCACATAAATGTAACTACAACTATAACCTCCAAGAATAATAATAAAAATCTAGTTTTAATTGCATAGTGTTTTTTCAAAAGAAAATATTGCATAGAAAAATAGTCATAAAATGAAAATCATAAGCACAATCAGTAAGCTAGAATCAAATTGAAAGCTAAATACAAAGAAATGAAGCAACTCCATGATTCATGAATGTAAATCAAATCTTCATCATGAAAACATATAATCCTTTTATTTCAAAAAAGAATTTGAGAGATTCTTAATCCTACTTACTTCGACATTTTTTGGAGGATCGTTATTTCCTTCCCTAATGTTTGTTTTAGCAACATCATCTTCTTGTATGTCTTGAACCTCTTCCACACGTCTCTTCCTTTTTCTACCACGTTTATCCTTTTTCTTTGATGTCGAACATCTTGGGACAACAACCTTCTTGGTAGGTATATTCTTTTTCTTTGATGTCGAACGTCTTCGGACAACAACCTCATTGGTAGGACATGCTGCTGCTGCTGTTGAGAATAATATATTTAAATATCTTTAGATTATTTTAAATTCATATTTTGATTTAAGCATATTTAAAATTAAAATAAATTATCATTAAAATATATAATTTATATTTTAGTTCATGATATTTTTAGGATTTATTTCTTATTTAATTGAAACATTTTTTAATTGTAAGTTAGTTATATAAATAGAATAAATTATGGACAAAAATTGATTAAATCTAACTAGACTTTGTAAGGCCGAGTGCATACGTTAAAAATGTCAAGACTCAAGTCTAACCTATTACATATCAGAAGTCCAATTTCAAGGTTTGACTTTACATTAAGTCTAATCTATTACATATCAAATGTCTAATTTCAAAGTCTGACTTCACATTTTTCAAAGCTTGACAAGTTTTGAGAGCCTGTTTAAAACCATTTTTTACTATTATTATTTTATGAAAATATACATGATTCACCGCTATGATTTTACAAATAGACGAATAAATTATCATGATAACTAGTTTACATTCTAATTTGATAACTAATATTATATTACACTATATTTTAGTTCTATTTTAAAACAATACCTTTAAATGTTTCAAACACTAATGCACACCGGTATGTTTAAATTATAAAAAATAATAATAAATTTATAATTTAGCACAAAAAACAAAGAATAAAATTTTATAAAGAAACTTCTCCATGTATAATATACTCATATTTTTACATATAAAAACACACAAAAAGAAAAAAAAAAAAAACTAATCAATTGCCTTGTTGTGGCCTAATTCCCTCGTTATTGCTGCTAGCCAATACATGTCTTTGGAGGTACAGCGTTATCTTCTTTGTGTATAATTAAGGCTATTGGATTTTTCTCACACTTTCTTGGATTGTTCATTTTTTGAAATAGATTTTCGTTTATTTGACACTTTTTTTTAATATTTATTCTTTTATTTAGTAAAATACATGCGGATTCTACTATTTTACGTGAAATCTATTTTTAAAGTGATGGAAGCTACATGTATTTCTCTAAATAAAAGAGTAAACATTGAAATCAGTATCAAAGAAAGTTTTTGCACTACTCTAAACTTTAAAAGGAGGTGTCTTAACCTTGCAAGTAAAATTGCTAATATCATTATTGACATTGCATAGTTCATTACCTTCGCATCCCGACAGAAAAAAAAAAATACAAAAAAAAAACATGAAACAAACTTGCATTTACTGTTGGAGTTCGAAATATTAAGAATAAAAAAGTTAATTCTAATTAAATCTATATTTTTTATTTGTATATGAAAATTCATAATTTGGTCTTACTAAAAAGTATAAAGAAACATTTAAAATAAATAAATTTAATTGTAATTGATTTTTTTTTTTTAAAGCATATGAGGATTTCATAGATTCAAAGGGAAAGTCCTTACAAAGGGAAGGATATATTTGGTTTGGGACATTTCCTACTCAAGATTTACATCCAGCCAATTTAGATAAATCAACCAGATTATGTGCAACAAGAATAAAATCTCTTTTAGTCCTATTCGCACCACAATTATCTGATCTAGCTAAAATTTCTACAAAATCAAAGATTAAATTTTCATTAGCAACAACTTTTTTCCTTCCACAAATACAAAGAATCATTAGGAATTGCAACATGACCCGCACCCACGAATATCTATCCGGATTCTTCTTAATTTAGACGAGGTAAATCAACTTTAATTAAATGCAGATGCGAATTTTTCTCAAAATTAAAATTAAGGAGCAGTAATAGGTTTGAGAGTGTTGATATCTACTTCGCCCCCACTATCGAATTTGACATGTTAATAATATTACTATAATTTTTAAATTTTATATTCATGTGTATATTGAATATATTTAATATTTTTTTAAATATTTAAAATTAAAATCTCTTCTCTATGGAAAATATTTTTTAATTTTATTATTGTCTAATAATAATTATTTAATTATATTAATTATAATATATATGATTTTTAAATTTATAAATTTATATATATGAATGAGTGCAGGTGTGGGTGGTGAAACCCAAACCCAACTCCGTTGCAAACGGAAGTGAGAGCTTAAATTTCACATCGGCTAAAAAACGGGGGATAGTTTTGATTTTTTTTCTGATTAGTCGGATGTTGGAGTGGAGGAGACATATTCTGCCTCGCGCCGTTCCCATGTCTAAGCACCATCACTTCAACATCTATTTCCACTGCCAGTCCACTAAAATTTTGAAATGTTGTCTATGGAAATATTTTTTTAAATATTTAAAATTAAAATCTCTTCTCTATGGAAAATATATTTTTTTAAATTTTATTATTGTCTAATAATAATTATTTAATTATAATATATATATGATTTTTAAATTTATAAATTTATAGATATGAATGAGTGCAGGTGTGGGTGGTAAAACCCGACCCCAACCCCGTTGCAAACGGAAGTGAGGGCTTAAATTTCACACCGGCTAAAAAATGGGAGATAGTTCTGATTTTTTCCGATTAGTTGGATGTTGGAGTGGAGGAAATATAATTTGCCTCGCGCCGCACCATCACTTCAACAACTATTTCCATTGCCAGTCCACTAAATTTTTGAAATGTTGTCCAAAAAGACACCACCTTAAGCTCATTGTTTTTGCTACAATCGGAGAGATTGTGATATTTTCCTTTGACTTAGTTGTCCATTGACGAGGATTTGACAAGACATTGTGGGGATACACTTTGCAATTCTCTCTACCAATGAGTTTGGAACTCCCATAGAAAGAAGCATGGTCTTAACAAACTCTCACTCAATGGAATCATAGGCATTCACCATGCCCAACTTCGTAGCCATTTGGGGATTAGGCAATGCAAGTTTTGTTAATATTTTATGGAGCTTCACCAGCATTAAGGATTTCAAGAAATAGAGTTTGGACATCCCTTCGCACAATGTACCAATACTTCTGGAAAAATAACTACTAGTCCATCTTGTCCCAGAGCTTTTAGTCGGTGCATTTGATCTAAGGCTTCTTTAACCTCATATGAAGTTAATCTACGGTTGCACCACTTTACACGATCTTTAAAAAGTCTTCCCTCCAATACTTGGCAGATTTGTGTAGCATTTGTAAGATTACTTGATTTGAATATCCTCTCACGAAAATCAATTAAGACATGTTCCACTTTCTCCTTTATGTGCCACTAGGCCCACCTTTCATCTTTGAGCTTTCTTATTGCATTTATTTTACCCCTCTATTTGGCATTATCATGGAAAATTTTGGTGTTTTTATCCCCCTCCATTAACCAAACTAATCTAGTCCTCTGCTTCCATAACATTTCTTCTCTTTGCAGCAACTCAGCGTGTTTTTCCTATATCGCTCTATATTCCTCTCAACACTATTGGTTTCCTCCCCACATAGTTTCTTTTTTTTAAGAAAATTTTCTACTTGCGACACTTCTTTCCTAACCTTGGGCGTTGTGTATTCCTTGAATTCATAATCCAAAGCCTTCATAGCTTTAAGCTTCCTCCCACATCCATTAGTTCCTACCAAGCTGCTCTAATAACATTTTCACATTTTTCATCTTTTATCCAACCCTTTTTGAATTAGAATAAACGAGGTCACTTTTTCTGGTTATCTTTTCGATACAATTTCAAATCAAATCGAAGGGATGTATAATTTGAGCCAAACCTTTGCAGGTTGGTGACTCTGAGTGGAGAACACCGGTTTATAAATTCCCCTATTTTCAAAGCCAGGTCTAATCTACATTTGATCCTTTCACCACCTTTCTTCCCATTGGACCAAGTGTATAGTTAGCCTTCGAAGCCTAAATCCAAGAGATGGAAATCTACGACAATACTTCTTCCCCATCTAATTGGCTTGTGTTACAAATCATTTACTATAATTTGTAGAGGAAAAAAGAGACTTGTTGCACGTACTTGAGTTTGGTTCTTTCTTCATTTCCACTTCCATCTTTGGAAGTGGGGAGACTCTCATCCATGCTCCGTATGCTTGCTTTTGTTCTTCAACACCCGTATAACTCTCATCTTCTCTCCATTTTTCTTCTTCACATTCCTTCATTTGGTGTCCAATTATTCCACAAAAATCTATTGCCACTTTGATTCTTAGGGATCTTCCCATTCTATTACTTTATCTCGTATTAGCTTCAATAAACTTCCCAATGGCATCACCAATTTTCTTTGCCATTAAATTATATCTCACTTTTAGTGGTAAGGCATATATTCTTACCTAGAAAGAATTAACATGTAGCTCCAATTCTGACGGTTGTTCTACCCCTGAGATCTTTTCTAATACTAAGAGATTTCGATCGAAATTCAATAGACCTGATTTTAGAACTCCCTCTGCATTCCTTCATGTTGAAAACTTGAGGAGGAAGAGGTTTTTGTTTAAATCCTGGATCTCTACTAGTTTCTTCAATCTCCAAGCCTAGAACATAATTATCTTCAAGGCGTATATGTTATATGAGACGTTTGTCCAAATTTGTGCAATGAAAATACGCCTCCTCACATAATACATCTTCTTCAACTGTTACTCCTTCCCCGTTCTCCTCCATAAGCTTCACAACTCTCTCCTTGTCCATCCTTCTATTATGCCATTATGGAAGATATAATCATGACTCATTTTGACTATTATGTCATATAAACGTAATAGTCAAAATGTATCATGATTATGTCTTCCATAATGACATAATAGTCAAAAGGTGTCATGATTATGGCATAATAGTCAAAAGGTGTTATGATTATGTCTCCCATAATGATAAAACATTCCAATAATGCTTATTTTGGCATGATCATGAATAGTTTGTATTTTGTCTCTTATGTAACTCTTTGGCTATAAAAGGAGGTGTGTTGTAACATATAAAAGAGGTCATAATATTCTCGAATGCACCGCCACTTAACCCTAGTAGAGCCAGAATTAGGGATTTCTCACTTTGGTGTTCTTACTCAAGAGTGTAAGGAAATATTGTCTACTAGAATTAACTTTTTAGTTAAATTTACTAGATGGAAAACCAATATGGTTGCCCATTTGTTGTAAAAAAAGACCGTATTTTTACATTGTTCTCATCATTTGAAATTTATATCCCTTAATCGAGAACACTATTGTTAATGATATATGTTTTTTGCTTCAAATTTTTTCTACCATCTTATTTATTAATAATCCACCGTATACTTACAACTATTTAAACAAATAATGAACTTCATTGCAATTTTGATTCTTTTATAAACAATTTTGATTTTTCTTATTTTTATTAATTTATGAAATTTTATCAATTTATGAAATTGGTCCTCTATTTTAAAATAATACAATTTTGGTCCATCTTTTAAATTTTTTAATTAAAAGGTGGTGATATGATATATTTTAAATTTAATGGCATATGATGCGATAATGTTGAATAATTGATAGTTATAAAATTGCAACAAAACTCTTTAAAAATTTTAGTTTCAACTTATGAAATTATTTATTTTTGTAATTTAATTAATATTATAAATAATTTATGAATCTTCGTAGTTCTACGTCTTGATATCGTATCTCACATTACTTAAATATGTCAAATCACTATTTTTTAACTTAACACATAAGAAGGAGAAACCAAAACTGTTGGATTTTTAAATAAGAGATCAATTATATAAATTAGTAAAAATTGAAAAACTAAAAATACAACTAAACCTAAATAATATTTATGTTTCATTGATATTCTAAAATGATGTATACTATGAGAGAATGAAATATTCTAAATGAAAAATTTAATACGAGACTATAAAACTTATCTGAAATTACCTGTCATTCTGGTTACAATTTCCATACCATGATTTTCCTTATCCTCATCATGACTAATTTCCATATGATCATTGTCATTGCGTAGTTCAATAGCTTGATGAAAATCAATTTCTCTTCTCACAGAAGAATTGTTAGTGATTGCATTTTGTTGATTTTCAGAATTGACAACAATATTATTTCCTTCTGATGGTGGAACTGAAGTTAGCTCCTTATATATATCTATCGGAAAGGGCATACATAATTTTGGATCCTTTTCCCGCATTTGAGATGTGAAACCACTAAATTAAATAACCATAAGAGATGTGTTAAGACGTTGAAATCCAATTAAATAATCAAATATAAGTATTTGCAAGTTGTTTGTTTTTTTATATAAATATTTACAAAGATGATATTTGTAGTTACAAAAACATTTCATTTTGGTGGGATGATGGCAATTAAATAAAGCATTTTTTATTTAAATTATTTAAATAACGTAATTAAAAATCACTTTTCAACCAAACATAAATTATACTAAGTTTAACTCTCTTTAAATCAAAATCAATTCAATTAAAATTAATTTTCCGTTGCAAAAACAAACAGATACTTTATGAGATGACGGGAAATAAAGCTTACCGTATAGTGAAATGTGGAGAATCACGTTTGCTTGGATTAGTCCTAGCATTGTATTGGGATAAATCAACATAAATTTCGTCAACCCTGATTGCTGATCCCATTAACTTGATGACAATAAATAAATAACTTTAACACTTTAGGCTAGCTGCATAGAACAAAAAACTAATTAATATAAACAAAAAAAATTAAATATTAAAACTATAGAAAGGGAGAAGTTTTCTATGAGTCAAGTCAGGCTATCATGATCTTTGTAATATTGATATGTAGCATAAGATTCCTTTGTTCTCTCTAAAAAAAGTTCTTATAAAAAAAGCTCAAGTTATTCCAATGAAATATATACAAGCATAGGTTTATTTTTGTCAATACCCTTTTTTTGAAAAAAAAACACCAAAATACCTCCATTTGAAAAAAATATACCAAAATGCCCCTTTTTTTTTTTCCTTTAGTTACAAGTCGCCATTTGGAATGGCGACTTCCTTAAGGAAGCCCGAGTTCCAAATGGCGACTTCCTACTTCATTTTTAAAAAATGGGGCATTTTAGTATATTTTTTTCAAATGGGGGTATTTTGGTGTTTTTTTTTTCAATATTTATACAACTCTAAGAAAAACATGAGAAATATTTATATATGCAAAATATTTAATACCACAAATATTTGGACACACACATAAATGATAAAAATTAAAAGAATAACACTTATATGTGGTTGTGTTTATCGATGACTTGCTCAAAAAACATAGATCTGCCTTGCTAATTTTACATTTTGGCTACCTATATTCTTCTTCATTTGTGAGAGAGAGATAGTTTAATACTAGTTTTTAGTTTGAAATCACACATTTAATTTGTTTATCTCACTTTTTATTATTTAAATAAATTATTTTCATGTTTATTTAGTTATTTAAGTTTTGTTTGTGACCTTGTTGTCCGAGTGCAATATTGTTTTGTTCGTCGTCTTTATGCACTATTTTGATTTTCCGTCTCGTTGCGGCGTTTTTGTTTATTTCAAGTTTGTATTTCATGAGTTTGTTGAAATGCTTGAGAAAAACTTGTTTAGTCGGTATCATATTTTAAGTAAGGGACTTATGAATACTATTACCAAATTCAACATCAGTCTTACATATGACTCGTAAACATGTGGTTGAATTTGTCTTATTAGAGACCACCTATAGTTGATATGAGCTACCACCAACAAATATTTTTTCGTAGATGGATGACATTAAAGACTCTGTATCTTGTATTATTATTGATCACTAGTCATATGTGGAAGAAATTAATTTAATTGTTAGGATTAAACTTTTGGTTTCCTTTTTTATTAGCTTCTGAAATATTTATATGTATCTTTAGTATATTTTTGACTTTCTTGTTGATTTCAAAATATAGATGATAATTGTCTCAAGCTATGATGAATTTATTAATCGTAACTTTTAACATTTGAATGAAGCTTATTATGTTTTTGAAAAAAAAAAAAACTTGAAAACACTAATAATTAATTAGAATATCTTAAGCAAACTTTGTAACAACCTATTAGTTTATGCAAAGCTCCTAAAAGAAGAAAATGATGGAGAAGTTGAACAAGGCAATAATTCAAGTTTAGAGTAATATTAAAACATCGAAACCTCTCTACATATACACAGATACTAGTCACATAATTATAAAATTACAGCCTCTAGCACTGTGAAAGCACATAAAACATACTTTTGTATTCAAGAAATGCTCAATATTAATAATATAATGTTTGAATCATATAATATAGCCTTAGCAAAAACCATCTAGAAAAATATAATATATTAGCTCATATTTCATTATTTGCGATGATTAATTACTTGAAGAAGTGAAATGCAAAACATTGACACATTTTGTTGATGAAAACAATTATTGTTACTGTATTTTTGTGGTAGAGGCTGGTGATTGTTCTAAAGAACCACTGCAATTATCATCTTAGAAGAAAAAAGTACAACAATTCTTTTAAAATGGATGTTATCTAGTACAAAGTAAATGTTTGAAAGTAAAAAAATGAAAACTTGATAAGCTGTCAATTTATTAAAAGTTAATCAAAAAGTCATCTCCATATTTGATGGAAAACATAGGAGAGAGGATGAGATAAAAAAAAACTAGTTCAAAACCTTTGTATTTTTTCGTTAATTTCACTTTCTTACTGTTCAACATTTTTCTTGTATTAATCATTTTCAAAAGGCGAAGTGTAATCATAGTATTGTTCTAATATTATATTACAAGTTAAAGATGTATTTATCAAATACATCTATTTTTTTAACCCAATTTTATCTTATATACTTGAGACCAAATAAATTATATTATAAGAAAAATTCAAATAAACTACAACACATTTCAAATTATCTCAATTTGACGGAAATTAAAACAACAATTATTGGACATAGATGCGCACAAATGAGGTTGATCAAGCATTGCATGCCACCCCTTTTCTTTACATCCAAATAATTTTTGTCTCAATTATTAGTGATTTAATAATAAATGATTTAAAGAACAACATACCTTAGTTGACCACCAATTATTAAGGGTAGGATTGATCACCAACCTAAGATACCAAGCGTCGTTGGTTTTACTTGGGAATCACTAGTCAAATAAGCAAAGTTAAAAAAAAAAAATTAAAATCAATAAAAAAAAGTGAAAAATATAAATATTGTAATTCATTTTAAAATTTCAAGCATTAAATCTTGCAAGACTAATCAACTAAATTGCATACAAATTGAATAATTCAGCCTAATTTGCACTATTTAAAAAGACAAAATTAATAGCCAATTGAATAGTCCTTTGATGTCCTAAATGACCTAAGTGAGCTAAGATTGTCCTTTGATGTTTTGTAAGTACTCATCTCAAATTATATCTTCTTTAAAACCTTCAAAATTCCTAAGTGACTTAGTAACTCTAAAATTCAAAATTCCTTCAAAACCTACAAACTCGAATATGATCTTTTAAGGTTTAATCGGTAATCTCCTTCATATTTAACTTGAAGGTTAAATTCTCATATCTGTTACTGTATCAATATCATTTTGTAAGAATACAAATTTAAAAATTTAAAAACTCAATCAAAGAGTACAACGAAATCAATTGACACAAACTTTTGTCATCAAGCATGATCGACAAATGTGTCGATTGCTAGACATATCTTATTCTTTGATCTACCATTTTTAATAGACAACTACCACAATATCTCGAGAGTAAATCAACTTATTAATCTTACGATCTAATGAAATCATGAATTAGTTGTAGTACATAATTTAATTGAATTAAGATTTCATACCTGATTTGCTTCCTTGAATTGATTGACTCTAAACTGAATGTGTATCTAGGTTTTCTTTTAGTCTGAAGTAAAAAGGTGCAGCACTTTCAATGAGAGAAACACTTATATAATATTAGTCTCTAGGGTATAGAACAAAAATGTAGGCGGTAAATGGACCAAGCTAGAGTGTATAGGCCTATCTCATGATGGACCGACCACATATATGAGTCCAATTAGGTAGGCCTACCATTTTGTGGGCCAATGAATTTGTCCAACTTTTTTTTTGTTAAAAGTGCATAGTATTTTGGGTATCTCACTAACTTGCATTTTCAATTAATTTTTATAATGCACGAAATTCATTAAAAAAGTTTTCATGAAATAAATCTATCATTTAATTTGAAAAAAATATAAGCAATATTAAAATATTCAACATCAAATAACAATGAGAAACACTATCTAAGAGTATCGCGTTTCATAACCAACAATTTTTATTTACGTAGAAGTTAAATTTAGAAAATTTTAATTATAGTTATTGCTACAAACATCTTATAGCTTTTTCAATTTTAATAATATTTCAATTTTGATAGAATGTTTCTTTCAAAAATGATAGAAATGGAAAATATTTGAATTTGAAAGGCACAAACTCCTTATTTATAATGGGTGCTTCCCGTGAGCAATGTATCATTCAGTTTTAAAAACAAAAAAGATTGAATTATAAGTAGAAATTATACCCCTGGGGTATTCTCGGCAAACACCTGCATAAAAGCACTGCCCCAAGAATGTCACCTTTCCCCACGTCACATCAAAAGTGGAACATGAACCCATCAAAATAAAAGTCAAGCTGACAATATAAGGTATATGTACAGTCTTCCAAATTGAAATAAATGCAACCACAAAAGAAAGACATCTAGCCCCTATACAACCATCTAATCTGATCATGTTACAAAAATTATACAACCCGAGTGATCTCCATTTGCTCCGCAAGATCCTCCTGAAACAACTTCGATTAGGTATGTCTAACTACCTTTCCATCTCCAAGGTACTAACTGGTAGGATGATCTTGGTTCTCATCTGAGGGAAAAACCCAAATTCCATAATAATTGTTAAGGGCCACCAACAGAAATTAACAAATATCACTTAGCATTTAAATTTTAAATGAAGAAAATAACATTTTATCTTAGCATACTCCTTGAAAGGGTTTTTATATGTCAAAAATGCATAAATAAAGTCGAAAATGAAGTTTTTAACAAATCTGGACTGTCGTATTTGAATACAGCACTGTCGTAGCTGAATACAATTGAGAAAAATGCAGATTTTCAGTTCTAAAATGGCTCTGAATCAATTAACAATTCACATATTCATAATACCAATTATGAACACATAAGTCACACCAAATTAGTCTCCACAAATTCACACATCAACCACACATCAAACATTCATAACATCAATTATGAACACATAATTACATCGAAACTTAATCAACCCAAATTCAAACCTCAAAGAAATGTTGACACAATAACAAACAACAACCGAGTATGTCTATAAAATTATCCCAGTATATCAAACATGACTCGCGTTCCAAGCACCCTAATGCAATGCGTATATGCTAAAATGCATGATTTCAGAATTCCAATCAAAACCCTCATCAAAGGAGCGTAAATCATAATTGTACCGCCTATCACAGACCAATATTAATTAACGAGGTGCCACCTATCACATGTCAGCACGATTTACTAAAAAGCGTAAATAGTAAATATACCGCCTATCACAGACTAGTACTATTTATCGAGGTGCCACCTATCATGGGTCAACTTGATTTACTAAAAAACGTAAATCGTAAATGTATCGCCTATCACATACCAGTAGTATTTACTGATGTACCACCTATCACGGGTCAACATGATTTACAAAAATGTGTAGTCTATCACGGACCTACACGACGTAAAAATCCCCGCAAGAATAAGATGAACCAACAGATCACATGTTCTATCATCTAATACACATGTTCTCAATATGTCTTCCAAGGACTATTTTTTCTCTCAGTCTGTCCATTCGTTTGTGGATGGTAAGCTAAACTCAATCTTAGTTTCGTTTCCAATGCTTCATGCAATGCTCCCCAAAAGTGCAACGTGAATTTCGGGTCACGGTCTGATACGATACTCGGCGGTACTCCATGTAATCTCACAATCTCAACAATGTAGATCTCTGTTTGCTTATCTACCTTATATATGGTCTTTATTGGTAAAATGTGTGCAGATTTAGTCAATCAATCCACTATCACCTATATAGAATCATTCTTTCCCCTCGTTTTCGGCAATCCAGTTATAAAGTCCATGGAAATGTTGTCCCACTTCCACTCAGGTATATCTAAAGGTTGTAACATTCTAGCAGGCCGCTGATGTTCCACTTTTGCTTTCTGACAAGTTAAAGAAGTTGATACATATTCCGCTACATGCCTCTTCATTCCTGGCCACCAATAATTTTACCTCAAGTCCTGGTACATCTTTGTTGCTCCAGGATGGATACTCATTTTACTCTTATGCGCTTCTTCTAAAATTGTTTTCCTCAGATCTGCAACTACTGGTACACAAATCCTCTCATTACATCTCAAAATGTTATCTGGTCTAATCTTAAACTCAGTTGTCTTCCCTTGCACTATTAGGTTCCTCTTCTCTTGGATTAACGCATCATCTTGAAAATTCGCAATGTCTTCCAGTAGTCCACTCGAAATCTTAATCATTCTGAATTTCAAAATTCCTAGTGCAAGCTCTACATTCAAGTGTAGGTCTCTAAAAGCTTCCCACAACTCTTGTTGTCTAGCCATCACTGTTGAAGAAACCGATACACCTTTTCTACTCAACACATCAGCTACTACATTGGCCTTCCCAAGGTGGTACTGCAGTGTGAAATCAAAATCCTTGAGAGTCTCCATCCATCGTCTCTGATGCATGTTCAATTCCTTCTGATCAAACAAATATTTCAAACTCTTATGGTCATTGAACAGTGTGAACATGCATCCATATAAATAGTGCCTCTAGATCTTCGATGCAAAAACTACAACAACAATCTCCAAGTCATGAGTAGGATAGTTTTTTTCATGAATCATCAATTTCCTTTAGGCATAAGCTACATCTTTCTTGTGTTGCATCAGAACACATCCTAAAACTTGATGAGATGCATCACAGTAAACTTCATATGGTTCTTCTGATTGCGGTAAGATTAATACTGGTGAGGTTGTCAACTTTTTCTTTAGTAACTGAAAATTTTCCTCACAGTTCTCCGTCCATGCGAATGATTAATCCTTTCTAGTAAGTTGCGTTAATGGAGCTTCAATATTAGAAAAACCTTCAATAAACCTCCTGTAGTACCCTGCCAGTCCTACGAAACTTTGCAAGTCAGTGACAATCTGAGGCTATTTTCAAGCAAGAACTGTCTCAATCTTAGCCGAATCTACATGGATTCCTTCCTTAGTTATCACATGTCCTAAGAAATTCACTTCTTCTAGCCAAAACTCACACTTTGATAGATTGGCATACAATTGCTTTTTGCGTAAAACTTCAAGAACTTGATGCAAATGCTCTCCATGTTCTTCCTCAATCCTTGAATAAATTAATATATCATCAATGAGCACCACAAAAAGTTTATCTAGAAATGGACTAAAGATTATGTTCATGTAATTCATAAAAAATTTTGGTGCATTGGTAACTCCAAATGGCATAACAAGATATTCATAATGTCCATAACGAGTTTTGAAAGTAGTTTTTTGAATATCTTTTTCCCTTACCCGAATCTGATGGAAACCCGACCTCAAGTCAATCTTCAAAAATACCGTGACTCCTCTCAACCTATCCATCAAATCATCGATGCGTGCAAATGATAACGATTCTTAATAGTTGTCTTATTAAGTTTTCGATAATCCCCACATAAGCGCGAGCTTCCGTGCTTCTTCTTAACTAGCAACACCAGAGCTCCCCATGGTGATACACTTGGCCTAATAAATTTCTTCTCCAACAAATCTTCAATTTGGCCTTTGAGCTCATTTAATTTCAATGGCAACATTCGATATGGCGTAATTGAAATTGGTCCGATTCTTGGTTGCAAATCAATGAAAAATTCCACTTCTCTTACCGGTGGCAATCCTAGAATTTCTGTTGGAAATACGTTCAGGTACTCATTGACAAGCATCACATCTCTATATTCACATTTATCTTTGCCTCCACATTAGCCAAAAACAAAAACTCATGAGTTCCTTCTCTTAGTGACACCCTGAGTTTGTTAGCAGCTAGATACTTTACAACTCCTGGTTCTGGGAAAAGAACCAGTTTAGGAGCATAATCCAAGATCACATAATGATACGACATCCAATCGATACTGAGAATGACCTCGAGCGGTTATAGAGGTAAAAAATCAAATTAATCAGGAAATCCCTATTCTGGATAGTTACTTGACAATGTAAACATGCATAATTTACTTTCATAGTCTTAGTAGACGTAGAAACAACCAAATCAAAAGGCAAAGCAAACACAAATAACTTCAAACGATTCACGCAATCCATAACAATGAAGGAACGGATTGCCCCAGAATCAAAAAGTGCAATTAGAGTGTTACTTGTAATCTCACAGTCACATTGAATCAGATTTCTAAATGGATTTCCAACTTCAGCAAACACACAATAAACGCGTCCTCTAGCAGTAGGACGAGTAATGTAACACCCCAATTTTTAACAGCGCGATTGTATTTTTTGTTAAACTAATTCATAAAATAAAGAAACAAAGAAAAAAAATACTTTTGGATAAAATATTTAAGTCATAACATAACGACAAAAGTCAACAAATATTTACAAGGAGTGGAAATAGTTTCCGAAACACAGACCCAAAGTATTTAAATAGCAAAATACATCGGAGCTATGAGACCTATCGGACATAGCTCACACTCTTGGGGTATACTCGACAGACACCTGTACAAAAGCATTGCCCCAAGAATTTAAACTTCCCCACGTCGCATCAAAAGTGGTACAAGGACCCACCAAAATAAAAGTCATGCTGACAATATGAGTATAGGTACAGTCTTCCAAATTGAAATAAATACATCCACAAAAGAAAGACAACTAGTCCCTATACAACCGTATAATTTGATCATGCTACAAAAAGCTATACAATCCGGGTGATCTCCATGCGCCCCGCAAGATCCTTCTAACACAGCATCGGTCAGGTATGCCTAACTACCTTCCCATCTCCAGGGTACTAACCGATAGGATGATCCTGATTCTCATTTGAGGGCAAAGCCCATATTTCCACAATAATTGTAAAGGTCACCAACTAAAATTAACAAATATCACATAACATTTAAATTTTAAATCCACGAAATAACCTTCCAACTTAGCATACTCTTTAAAAGGGTTTTCATATGCCAAACATGCATAATCAAAGTTGAAAAATGAAGTTTTTAACAAAACTGCACTGTCGTATTCGAATACAGCATCCTTGTATTCGAATACAATGCTAATTCATAAGTCAGTAGCAAAATCAGCACAACTATATTCGAATTTGAAACAGAATGTAGTCGGATATGAGACATGACAAGTCAGTAGCAAAAACAACACAACTTTATTCGAATACAACCTCCTTGTATTCGAATACAACAACAGAAAAATGCAGACAATTTTGAAATGGTTTCGAAATCAATCAACACGTACACACAAATCCAAACAATCACACTTACCAATTACAGCACAATCACAAGAACAACTGAGCATACATACACAATCATTGCAGTAAATCAAACAAGACTCGCGGGCCAAACACCCTAATGCAATGCGTATATGCCAAAATGCATGAATTTGGAATTCCAATCAAAACTCTCCCCGAGAGGCGAAAATCGTAATTGCACAGTCTCTCACAGACCAGTACTGATTATCAAGGTGTCACCTATCACAGGCCCACACGATTTATTAAAGTGTAGCCTATCACAGGTCTTACACCTCAATTCCAAACAAAAACCCTCCACAAAAGGCGTAAATCCTAAACGCACAGTTCCTCGCAAACGAATACGAGTGCAGTCTCTCACGGACAAACACGAGTGCAGTCTCTAATGGACAAACACGATTTTGTAGGGTGTAGTCTTTCACAGACAAACACAAGTGCAGTCTCTCACGGACAAACATGATTTACTAGGGTGTAGTCTCTCACGGACAAACACCGGTGCAATCTCTCATAGATAAACACAATTTACTACGATGTAGTCTCTTACAGACTAACACAATTTACTAGTGTGTAGTCTTTCACGGACAAACACCAGTGCAGTCTCACACGGACAAACACAATTTACTAGGGTGTAGTCTCTCACGGACAAGCACCAGTGCAGTCTCTCACAGACAAACACAATTTACTAGGGTGTAGTCTCTCACGGACAAACACCAGTGCAATCTTTCACGAACAAACACAATTTACTATGGTGTAGTCTCTCACGGAAAAACACCATAGTTAAATCCTCATAAGGATAAGATGAACCACTCCACTCATGGAATCATCCCGTGGTCCATCACGGTCACCACTTAACATTGTGGCCATCGCGGTCACCACTTAAACATCCTGGCCCATCAGGATCACCACTTAAACATCGTGGCCCATCGCGGTCAACACTTAACATCTCAACTCACCTTAAACATACATATAGCAGTTTTGAACACATAATCACATCAAAACTTAATCACCATAACATCACACATAATCACACCATAATCATTCATAATATCAATTATGAGCACATAATCACATCCAAATTAATCTCCACAAATTCACCCATTAACCCCCTCAAATTTAATTCAACAATTCACCCATTAACCACCTCAAATTTAATTCAACCATTCACCCATCAATTTCCATTTTCTCAATTCCCACCAAATTTAATCTGCAAATCACCCTTATTACAACTCCACATAATTCACCCATTAATTTCCACAATTTCAAACATAATTTTACACCAAATTAATTTCCACAAACCACCCCTCAAGCACATCTAAACAATTTCCTCAACCACACTTAAATCACCGTAAATTCATTTTTTACAAATCCACACATAAAACACATCTCCACATTCAATTCGCACATAAATTGAACTAAATTCGTTTTCCACCAATCGACACATAAATTGAATTAAATTCATTTTCCACAAATATACCTCAAACATATAAAACATTCATAATATCATTTATGGACACATAATCAAATTAAATTTAACTATCCCCAAATTCAACTTAAATCACCCATATTCAATCTCAAAAACTTTCAACATTAATCACCAAATTTAATCCCCACAAATTTCAAACATAAATCACCAAATTCAAAACTTCATATTTTCAAACATAAACCACCAAATTCAATTTCCACAAAACACTCATAAATCACATTAAAATTCATCTTCCACAAATACACATATAGAGTCCTATAGGCAAACTAGAAATTTGGAAGGAGCCCATACCTCCGTTGTAGCTCTAACAAGCGATTACGACACCACAATTAATTCCGGTAAAATTTAAGTTCGTGAGTCGCTGATAACTCTTCATCATATGCATATTTTTCCACTGTTTTAGTCTTAATTATCTTCAATCATCAGTTAAATTAAGGATTTATTTGATACATTCGGTTTATTTTTGTTCTTTGAATTTATTAATATGTTATGCTTGTATTTCAGTGATTAAGTAGGAATTTTTCGTAATTTTACATTGCGTTTTGTTTTTAAGTGCAGTGCTGAATTTTGGTGAGAAATCAACATGATATATGTGGAGTATTTCAGCCATACCTGGAGTTCTAGATGTCCAATTAGTGTCACTCCAAGTGCTAATGAAAGCTAAGATCCATATCTACAACTTTCATGAAGACACCGGAACCAAATTCAGACGCAAAAGATGAGAAACATGCAAAATACGTCGGACAGCAGATGCTGCGCGCCTGGAGCGCATTTCACATGTTTCAGTTCTGTCAACGCGCGCCTGGAGCGCATTTCACGTGTTTCAGCTCTGCCAACGCGCGCCTGGAGCGCGTGACGCGCATCAGCAATCATAAAAACGCAATTTTTTTACTGTTTTATGGATCTTTTTGACTCTTGGGAACTTGGGAGACTTGTGCCCTAGCATAGAAACTCAAAGACGGCCGTTTCTAATGCCATTGAAGCAGTTTTATCAAGAATCATCCATGAATCATTCTTGTAATTCTTCTTTAATCCTTATCTTTTGTATCTCTGCCATGAGTAACTAAATCCTATTTGTTAGGGATGAGTGTAACCAGATGAAACCCTTATTTTTCTGATTTGATTTCTAGTTATATGAATGAGTTTATTGAATGTTTTTCTCATCTCTGTGCTTAATGCTTTTTATTGCTTGATCAACATTAAAATGTTCTACGATTTGTATTTTGAAACGGAAGTGGACTTTACGAATGCTTGAGATGAGAAATTCATGAATTTGTAGTCTAGAGATAGATGCAAGTCATGAAACCAATTAAATTAGTTGCAAAGCAATAATTTACAAGAGAATTTCTATACGGTAATGCTTAATTCTAATCTTAAATCCACTAAGGAATTAGGGGTTACTTTGGAATTAAAGGTTCTGTCACTAAGACATTAGGGCAAGAATAATAAAGAGAATTCGGTAATAATTCAATAAAGGAATTCAGTAACTAGGATCGAATTAGACGCCAAGGTTGGATTCGAAGTGAAACTCATCCCTGACATTTTTCTCATTAAAAAAGATCAATCTTATTATTGTTGTTAATTTCAAACATTATTTCAATCAACTTGGGAACCTTTTTGTTCAATTTTAGTAATCAAATATAATTCAATAGTAAAATGCAATCCTTGAGTTCGACACTCGGTACTACCGTTTTATTATTACTTGCAACGATTCAGTACACTTGTTGAAACGCTATCAGTCGCTTCCAAAGTTTGCTCACTAGCACTGTAGCGGGGAGATGAGCTACTTTCCCTTCTATCACTTCTTGAAATGAAGCTCAATTGTCGAAGAAAAGCGGAGATTTGGGTTTGACAGTTTTGAAAACCCCTAACACCATTTTCCTTGTTTTCGAACAAATAAGAAGAAGGAAGCTTGAAAATCTGTTCTTTCTCACCCACCAAGACTTGAGTTTCTTTTCTTGAAGCCTAAGAAATCCAAATAAAGAAAAAGAAGAGAACAAGAAAGAACGAGGGATGAATGGTTTCGCGAGGCAAGGGGGAAACGTTTTCTTTCCTCTGTTTCTATTTTTCCATTTCTTTCTCCTTTCTTTCCTTTTCATTCCCACGTTTTCATATATATATATATATATATATATATATATATATATTAAACTTAAAACTAAACCAACAAATATCTAACAACTCTTACACACATCACTTCACTCACATCTCAAACTATTTTGATAAAAATAGTTACTCTCGTCGCATCTCAATTGATAGATAAAATTTTCAGCAATCACATATATTTTTAACAAAATTGTCCGGTATTAAATTCTTCGTGACGTAAATAAATTATTCTTCGACAAATAATTTTAATCCAATTTCCAAAATATATTTTTGGCATTTAACTCACTAAATACCAAAAACTGGGCTAATAGCCTACGAAATTCAACACAAAATACCCTAAAATTGTATAATTTAGGATTTAAAATTAAGGGTCTTACAAGTAGCCCTAGTTATATTCACAATTGGTTCCACCTTCAGAGCCTTGCAATCCTTTGCCATGTGCCCTAGCTTCTGACAATTGTAGCATGTGGGAATATTAGAGGTACAAGCACTAGCATAATGTCCCTCTCCCCCATATCGAAAACATCGAACCATTTGTTCCCATTGTCTTCCGAAATTATGGTTCCCGAGTGGCTCTGATCTCTGTTGTTGTTATGAGGTTGGTTATAGGGCTTAACAACTTGTTTTCCTTTGTTGTAATGATATTTCACCCGACTAGGCCCTCCTGAATTAAAATTCCCTCCTCGGCTAGCCCTCTTATTCTTCATATCACAGGTCAACATGATTTACAAAAATGTGCAGTCTATCACAGACCTACACGACGTAAAAATTCCCACAAGGATAAGATGAACCAATAGATCGCATGACATCATCTTGTGGCCCATCACGATCACCACTATCACCATGGCCTCATCGCGGTCACCATGTACTATGAAATGCATGAGTCTACTCTGACTCTTTTCATCACAATCATTAAGTAAATGCAGGTATTAAAAGACTTCCCATTTTTAATACTCATTTAACACTAACAATGTTTCAAACTTATCATAGAGTATACTCAAAACAGATTTTCCTCAATAAAATTCATAACGCACATATTATCAGTTATGAATACACAATCATATCAAAACTTAATCACCACAACAACATTAATGTATCAGAGTTCTCCCCACCGTTAATGGTCTCTATTCTTTTTCGAGACTCAAGGAGCTAACTACATAAATCTAGATATTTATAACAATTTGTTCACAATAAAATTAATCCAACCACAACAAAATTCCAAGAATTAAATCTTTCTCACACACCAAACTTTTAAAACCAAATAATCTACATTATTTAGTTAAAATTAAATAAAACAAATATTGTCAAAATCTCACATACACACCTAAATTTTTAATTTCAATCTATCTTTTTGCTCAAATTCCATAACTTAGTTAAAATTTGAACTTTTTCACAACTTTAACAACTCTAATTATTTTTTTGTAAAATTTCAACTTTAGTTCAAACTCATTTATTTGAAAATAACTCATTACGTAACTCAAATACCTCAAATTTAACTACCGCCAATTCACACCAAAATCAATCAATTCAATTCCACAACACATATATAACACCTCAATTAAATTTCAACAATTCAAACATAAATCTTCTAATTTCAAAACTACACATTTTTACACATAAACCACCAAATCTCATCTCCAAAACACACATAAGTCACATTAAATTCATTTTCCACAATCTCACTCACAAATCTCACAAATATCCACCTCCACAAATACACATATAAAGTCCTATATGCAATTTAAAATTTTAAGGGATCCTTTACCTCCATTGTAGCTTTAACAATTGATTACGACACAACGATTAATTATGGTAAAATTTTCGCTCGCGTCGTCGCTTCAAAAACTAGCTCAGTAGCACCGCAACGTGGTGAGGAGCAACTTTCCCTTCTGTCACGTCTCGAAAGGGAGCTTAGATCTAGACGAAAAAATAAGGTTTGAATTTGTTTGTTTTTCAAAACCACCAACACACTTGTTTCTTTGTGTATTCTTGAAATAGCAAGAAGAAGAAAAAAAAACTGGGAGGCAAACGACCGAGGAAATGGGTTTGTTGGCTTATTTAAGAAGCTTTGGAACAGAGAAAAAAGAATGAAGGCTGGAAGAAGAAAAGAATGGAAGGAGGTGAGATGCACCAAAATGTTTTCTTTTTGTTTCCTTTTCCTTTCTTTCTTTTCCCAATGTGTATATATATATATATATATTAAATCATCATTTCATCCATCGCATCACATCACCTCTCAAACAACTTTTTCATAAAAATATCTACTCTCGCCGCAATTCAATCAGCAGATGACCACATTTCATAGGTCATGGATAAGATATATCAAGTCGTCACAGAGGTATAAATATTAGGAGTAATATTTATACTAAATTTATCCACCATGGGAATGCTACATAATTATTGTGTAATTGTCATTAGTGACTCTCATGCGATCATGGTGATTAGTCATTTGACTTGAAGTTGCCATGAGAATGCTACATAATTATTGAGTAGGCTTTAAGACCATTAAACATTGTCTGTAATAAATCCACCATGGGAATGGTACATAATTATTGTGTAATTGTCATTAGTGACTCTCATGCGATCATGGTGATTAGTCATTTGACTTGAAGTTGCCATGAGAATGCTACATAATTATTGAGTAGGCTTTAAGACCATTAAACATTGTCTGTAATAAATCCATCATAGAGGTGGTTATTAGATCTCCAATAAACCATGTGGAGTGATGTGAGTAATGCTGATAGGATTTGTCTCTTCTACATAACAAGAGTTATATCTTGGACCTATTGATAGATTGATACCGTGAAAATGTACGACCACACTAGAATGGACCAATATGTCATATTGGAACCATTGGTATTTGCGCATCTACTTTGATATTGATAAATAAATAAGGTTTTTTCACAAATCCTCATTTAAGATTGTTAGTGCAATATGTCTTAAACGCATCATTCTTAAAATAATTTCAACTGAACATTTAGACCTTGTCCATTTCTAAGTTGACTAAAAATTATTTAAGGGGATAAATCTTGCTTTAACATTAGAAAGAAAATTTTGTCATAAAATCCAGCAAATAGGACGTTCTTCCACTTCAGGCGAAACATTGTTTATGTGTAATTTTTAATGGTGCTTTGTTGTTTTGTGATTGAAATACATAGATGAAAATCAAAATTTGTTATCATTCTTTAAAACACTCAAAAGCACAATTTTGATCACAAAATGACCATAATCTTAAAAATATAATTTAAGATGGTTGTTATCTTTAAAACATCAAATTGGTATTTTATCTCAACAATCTCCCATTTTTTATAATGACAAATTTCTTGAATTAGATATTTAATTTAGGATTCTGATTTTAATAATCTGATGATAAAGCATGCATAATTTATCACAAAGCTTCCCCCCTCAATTTTAGGATCCAACAATTATGTAAAATTAGTAACAAGCAGTAAAGCAATTTTGTGAATTGTATATCATTCATATCAAACTAATATAGTACCATAAATGATTTTACATGAAATTTGATTATGACTTATAAACTTAAAGGTCCTAGTTTAGAAATTGGAAAAACAAAAAAGAAGTAAGAAAGAAATAAGGTGCACAAAACGTTGCTTCTTAAAAACTTAATTTAGATTTTTAAATAACAACATCGTATTTCTAACATCTTAATCCTAATTTATTCTCCTCCTTTGTCACACCAAAAAAGAGAGGGAGTAGACAACATCAACTTCAACTAGAAAGATATGGTGATGAAGCATAAGAGGATGAAGAGGCGAAAATCATATAAATGTTTTGAAGAGGTCGTGGTAGAATTTGAAGAGGTGGAGCAATAACAAACTTCAGACATACTTCTTCAACAATCCTTTACCTAAGAATGTCATTTTCTTTGAAGTTGTGAATGCGAAGGTTATGTAGAATCGCCAATGCTTCAAAAATCTAAGGAATGTCTTTCCTAATTTTAAAGTAGTTTTCTCAATTTTTGTTCTCTATTGAAGGCGTGCATTGGCAGATTAGCTTTGTGAAAATCTTGAACCTTTAGCAATGTAGAAAAATTGTCAGGTAAGGTTGAAAGAGAAAAAATGGATGGTTGAGCTTGTGGGATAGGAGCAATAGAATCAAGGTTTGGAGTTTTCACAAATTTTTGGAGTGTGTCAGACCCAAAAAGGAAAGATGAACTGTTGGTAGGAGACATAATGCATGATAAATTGTGATATATTTCGTGGTTGTTCAAAAAGAGGAGTTGAACTAAATTAAGTGGAGCTTATTGTCGTGGTAGTTTGAGTGGCTGTAGGCATGGAGGTATATTTAGAAATCATTTTACAGTTGATTTGATCATTTTCTATTGCATGATCAACATCGATAGTATTCTCTAGCGTATAAACAACGGTCTTGTGGAGAACATTCTCTTCATGAGGAGAATATTATGTTTCTTCCAAAATTGTTTCAAGTAATTATTCCATTTTGTTTTCCTACTGAGTTCTCTCAACCTTTTTCTTCTTGGAAGTCCCTTGATCATTGTAACACCCCGATTTTTAACAGCACGAGTGTATTTTTTTTTCAAAACAAATTCATAAAAACAAAAAAATACTTTTGGATAAATATTTAAGTCGTAACATAACGACAAAGTCAACGAATATTTACAAGCAGCGGAATAGTTTTTGAAATAAAAATCCAAAGTATCCAAACATAAAAAATACATCGGGGTTATGAGGCCTATCAGACATAGCTCATAACCTTGGGGTATTCTCGGCATACCTGTACAAAAGCACTGCCCCAAGAATTTTAACTCCCCCCTCATCACATCAAAAAGTGGTACATGAACCCATCAAAATAAAAGTCAAGCTGACAATATTAGGATAGGTACAGTCTTCCAACATACAATAAATACATCCACAAAAGAAAGACCTATAGTCCCTATACAACTGTCTAATCTGATCATACTACAAAAACTATACGAACTAGGTGATCTCCACGCGCCCCGCAAGATCCTCCTGACACAGCTCCAGTCAGGCGTGTCCAACTATGTCTCCATCTACAGGATACTAACCGATGGGGAGATCCTGGTTCTCATATGAGGACAAAGCCCAGATTTCCACAATAATTGTAAAGGTCACCAACCAAAATTAACAAACATCACATAACAAAATTCTTATATTTTCAAATGCTCAAAAGAACCTTTCGTCTTAGCATACTCCTCGAAAAGGTTTTCATATATCCAAAAAAATGCATAAACAATGTTGAAAAATGAAGTTTTAACAAACTACATTGTTGTAGCCGAATACAACTGAGAAAATGCAGATTTACAGTTCTAAAATGACTTTGAATCAATCTAACACTTCAAACATTAATATTATCAATTATGAACACATAATTAACACCAAATCAATCTCCACAAATTCACACCTCAATCACACCTCGAATATTCATAACATCAATTATGAACACTTAAGCACATCAAAACTTGATCAACCCAACTTCACAACTCTAAGCAGTTACGAAAAATCACAACAAGAACCGATTATGTATATACAATCATCATAGTATAACAAACATGACTCGCGTGGCAAGCACCCTAATGCAATGCGTATATGCCAAAATGCATGATTCCAGAATTTCAAACCAAAACCCTCACTACAACATTTGTTGTCTCTGGCAACACTTTTTTAAGTAACATGTATAAAGTGTTGCCTAAAAGTAGATAAGGCAACATTTTAAATATGTTGTTATCACTATTCTTGCAACACCATATAAATGTTCCCTAAAATATTTATGGGAACAATTTTAAAATGTCTCTGTATAACATTTTGGCAATATATGAGAATTGTTCTCTTAGCTATTTTTAGGAACATTTTTCAATTGTTATCTTTCTTTGAACAAGAAATTACATTTTTAAAATATTGCTTAAAAAATTTAACATTGATGAGAGTTTTTGCGAGATGAATTCTTTTAAATATATTTTTAAATATTAATTTTTTTATTAAAATTTAAAACAAAAATTTATTAACTTATAAATAAAACAAAATTATTTTTACTAAACATATATATATATATATATATATATATATATATATATATAATATGTAAACATTATATTATTTTTTAATATATAATGAAAAGGAAATGAATTAAAGGATCCTGTAACGTTAACACACGCGTGGCCAGAAGAATAAAATGAATTCACTAAGCCTATAATGAAATCCCTAATCAACAACACCATCGCCGTCAATACTACGCTGTCGTCCCATTCATCTTCGCCGCCCCATCCATCTTCTTCGTCCCATTCATCTTCGTCGTCCCATTCATCTACTACGCTGCCGTCCCATTCATCTTCGTCGTTATCAAGAGTAGAGTTTGTGTTCGTCTCCAGTTTTCATCTCCTATTCGTAAACGTCGTGTATTGACAGGTTTGCATCTTTGATCGTATTTTTTGTTTGCTTGCTTATTGCTAAAGTATATGAGTTGCTCTGTACAATGTTTTGTTTAAGTTCAACTTCTCTGTTTTGCTTATTGTGTTTCTTTTTGTTTTGATGTTTGCTTTGATTCGTTTTATTTTGCTTTTTGTTTCTCTTTTGATTTGGAACTTGTGTTTGTCGTTCACATCTTGAAAATTAATTTTTGCTTCTTGCTCTGTATAATTTTCATTCACATATTTGAAACCATATATTAAACATTATATTCTGTTATAGTGATATTTTTTAGCATTGAAAATTGTCTTTCTGTTTGTAAAAAAAAGATGGTCTTTCCAACTTGTATGCAACACACCCCTTATATACTTATAGTAATAAATTAATATCTTTTTAGTAAACCAAACATGATAAAGAAGGATTGGATGGAATTTCCTCCACATAGTCAAGGTTACAAGGATGGAGTTAATTACTTTTTGGATATTGCAACAATTTGTTTTTCCGATTGAAGCACGAGATTGGGTTGAGACTACCGTTAGAGATGCATGGAGAAGATATAAGCACAAAATTAAGAAGGATCATTTTTTGAAGTATTCCAACATGACCAATAGACTCAAACATCGTCCTCCAAAGGTGCCAGAATCTCATTTTAGGAAGCTTTGTGAATATTGGAATTCAAAACCTATACAAGTAAGATTAATAATTATCTTATGTATTATGTCTCATTTTATGTATAATAATATATATGTAAGTAAAATTTACTGTAGTAATTCCTTCAACTATAATGCAGGAAATCAGTGAAAGGTACACTAGAAATAGAGCTCAACTAAAATGGGTGCATCGAATGTGTAAGACCCATAATTTTAAATTATACTTTATGTATTTTAGTGGATTTTGGTATTGAACTCAGGAGCTTTTTAGCCAAGTTATTAATATTTTGGGAGTTTAAATGACCAAAAAGATATGTTGATGGCCGATTAGAATTACTCATCGATGAATAAATTAAATTAACTGCGGTGAATCTGTTACGAAGAATTTAATGCGTTATGAGTGAAATGGTAATTTAACAAATATCTAGATATTTTGAGATATTTGTTAAAAGTAATTAAAATGTATATAAATATATATATGTATATATTTGTTTGGGGAGAAAAGAAAAGGATATAAAAATAAAAGAAGGAAAAAGGAAGAAGGGAAATAGAAAGGAGAGAAAAACAAAAGAAAGAAAAAAACAAAACTGCTCCTTCTTTCTCTGCCTCGCGAGCTATCTTCTTCCTTCCTCCATTTTTTCATCTTTTGCCTTCTTTTCCTTATTTTGCTTCGAGAAATAGAAACCCAAGGATTAGTGGGTAAGAAGGCAAGGATTTCTCAGCTTCACTCTTCCTCTTTGATTCGAAAACGAAGAAAAACGGTGTAAGAGATTTCAAAACCGTCAAACACAAACCTCCCCGTTTCATCTAGATCTAAGCTTCGTTTTGCAAAGAGATAGAAGGGAAAGTTGTTCACTACCACGCTACGGTGCTAGGGGACCAACTTTGGACGCGACGTTGCAAGTGGAGATTTTACAGGATTTACTCGCGGTACCGTAATCGCACGTTAAAGATAACGTGAAGGTAAGGGCTCCTTCCAAACTTCTAGTTTGCATTTAGGGACTTATCTGTGATTGTGTGGAAAAGAATTTTGTTAGGGTTGGAGTATTGATTTGGGGAAAATGAATCTAAGGCTTTATGGGTAAAACCTTAGAGTTAGATTTTGGTTATAATGATGAATGTTTCGTGGAAAATGAATTTAAACTCACTTATGTATGATTTTGAGTAAATGAAAATTGTTGTGATTTGTGTTCATCGTATTTGACGTGTTCATAATTGATGTTTATGGATTGATGTGATTTGGTGTGAATTGTGGATTGGATTTTGATAATATGTTTGGGTTTGTTTTGTGTGGAATTTGAAAACCATTAGAGTTAAAAGAGTATTAAGAATGTGTAATCTCTTAATATTTCTATTTGCTTAATGTTTGTTTTGAAAATCGTTTAAGTTAAATGAGTATTAAGAATGGGGAATCTCTTAATGTCTTGTTTACTTAATGTTTGTTGTGAAAATCGTTTAAGTTAAATGAGTATTAAAAATGGGGAATCTTTTAATATCTGCATTTACTTAACGATTGTCGTGGATAGAGTCAGTGTATGCTCAGGCATTTCATAGTGATAGTGGTAACTGAGATGATGCTATGTGATTTGTTGGTTCATCTCATCCATGGGAAACGAGATGATTCCATGTGATTTGTTGGTTCATCTTGTCCATGGGCCACGAGATGATTCCATGTGATTTGTTGGTTCATCTTATCCTTACGGGGATTGTCGCGTCAAGATGATTCCATGTGATTTGTTGGTTCATCTTGTCGGTGTGGGGATTGTCGCGTCAAGGTGATTCCATGTGATTTGTTGGTTCATCTTGTCGGTGTGGGAATTGTCGCGTCAATGTGGTTCCATGTGATTTGTTGGTTCATCTTGTCTGTATGGGGATTGTCGCGTCAAGGTGATTCCATGTGATTTGTTGGTTCATCTTGTCTGTGTGGGGATTGTCGCGACAAGATGATTCCATGTGATTTGTTGGTTCATCTTGTCCATGTGGGTATTGCGTTGTAACTGTTAAGCGTTATGTTTGAAATTGTGTGTAAGTGTGTTTGATTCAAGTTTAAGATTGAGTTTTTGAACTTGAGATGTCATTTTGATTGTGTTGATTTTACTAAGAGTTATGTTTTGGAATTGTGTGATAGCATGTTTGATTGCAAAACTATTTCGAAGCTCATAATGTCGTGGTGATCGTGTTGAAATTGCTAAGTGTTATGTGTTGGAATTGTGTGTGAATGTGATTGAGTTAGTTTATGTATTTTTAGAAAAACATGCAGGGAAATCGATTCATAAATCGATTCTATTAAAAACTATTCCTCGAAATCGATTTGGCAATCAAATGGATTTATCACAGGAGCTCAGCCAGTTTGAAAAAATCGATTTGGAAATCGATTTGGCCATACAGGAACTCAGTCGATTTGACAAAATCGATTTGGAAATCGATTGGCTTTAATACAGGGGCTCAGTTATTCATTCAATCGATTTCCTAATCGATTGAATTAAGCCCAGAGTACAGATTTCCCTAAAAACCTTCAGGAAATTGATTTCCCAATCGATTGACTTAGTAGAAATTCTTATTTTGAGTTAGATAATCGATTGCTCAATTGATTTATCAATGTTTTGGTCAGTTATGTATTACTTGATGGATTGAGAACTTTATTTTGATTTCATTTTTATTTGGCAAGTATTATATGAACTTTTAGCATATGGAAAACCCTTTTAAGGTGCATGCTAAGTTGAAAGGGTATTTTGTGCATTTAAAAACTTAAATGTTATGTGTTAACTGTTAATTTCGGTTGGTGACCCTTTACAACTATTGTGGAAATCTGGTCTTTGCCCTCAGATGAGAGTCAGGACGATCCTACCAGTTCGTACCCTATGGATGAGAATGTAGATGGGAATGCTTGACTGGAGCTATGTTAGGAGGATCTCACGGGGCGCGTGGAGATCACTCAGGGTGTATAGCTATAGTTTTTTTGTAGAATGATCAGATTAGGATGACATAGAGGGAACATATGTCTTTCTTTTGGATTACGTTATTTTGAACTGGAAAACTGTACCTTTACTAATATTGTCAGTATGACATCTTATTTGAATGGGTTCTATGTATCATTTGTTGTTGTGTAAATACTTTGGATTCATATTTCAAGAGAACTATTCCGCTGCGTATCAATTATATTGACTTAAACATTTATCCAAAGGTATTTCCTTATTTGTTTCTCTGTTTTATTTTAATTTCTTTTGAAAAAAAATACACTATCGCTTTGAAAATCGGGGTGTTACAGAATGGGTCCCAAGAAATTCTCTTTAGCTCGTGAAAAATTTGTAAATATTTTTGATCCTTTACTTATGGTATATATTGTTTCAAATTTTGTTGTGTTAAATCATAGGTTGTTTTGTTTTGGAATTCTTTTTATTTGTGCAGCTTGCAAAGGAAAAAAGAGAGCCTACTCAAGCAGAAATTTTTGTTGAAACTCGGAAAGGAAATAAAGGAAAACCATTGGATGTAGAAACTGAAAAAGTAATTGTAAGTTATAAGATATTGTTACAATAACTTACATATACTCAATGTTTTCATAAAATATTGTTTATAATATTAGATAATAATAATTACCTGTAATTTTTGCTAGTCTCAACTTCAAGAAATGGTTGAAAATGAAGAAAGTGATACAGAAGCATTTGAAGCTATTTTTGGAAAAGAGCGTCCTGTCATGGTACGTTGTTATGGGAGAAACGTAACTAAAACTTCCTTAAAGCGAAAGAAGGAGATAAATGCTTTGAAAAAAGCACACAATGAAGAGGTCTCAATCTTAGTGGAAAATTTTGAAGATAAGATTGGTAAATTGAAACATGCTTTCAAAACTCTAATGCAACATTGCAATCCTCAAATTAATATGGAATCAATAGAAGATTTGTTTGGATTTTCTCATGGTGATGCTAATGGTTCCCCAAATGAGGCTACAGCACAAATGCATTCCTCTACATCAACTCATGCTTCATGTCTTGAAAAGGTAATCATATATAGCAATTGTTATTATTGTTGTTATAATTGAGCTTCATCTAAATTATTGTTGTTATAAGAGTGAAATTGAGAGTGAAAACATATATTCTGAATTTTGGTTTCAGTTTGTATCATCGTTTAGTTGGAAACTGATTCATCATCTATTTTTTATTTTTTTTTTATTTTATTTTTTTTTATGCAGCAAGACATCAATCGAGATAGTCAAAATGATAATGAATTATTCCAAGATGACGATGTAGGTGATAAGTTTCAAGATGATGAATTTGAAATGTACGATATAGACAATGAATCTGAGGATGATGCACTTGAATGAGTTGGATGATGAATTTATGGATGATTTTGGATGATGTTTTTTGTTAGGCTTGTACTTAATTGAAGCGTCAAAACTTCAAGAAACTATATTTTGTTATTTTGCTAGACTTATACTTTAAAGTGCTAAACTTTAAATATTATCTTATGACATTTTGCTTACTATGTACTATGTATTTGAATACAACTTAGTTAACAACTTGTGTTAAATTTCAAGCATATTTTCCTTCATTCAATTCTTTTGAGTTATGTATAATTATTATAAGTAAAATAAAAGAGAAGATTTAAAATTAAAAGAGTTGTGTATGTAATTAAATTATTAAGTTTAAAAAATAATTTATTATAAAATAATAGCATAATGTCTATTTTATGATTTATATTGAAATAATAGAAAAATAAAAATTGTTGCCTATATGCTCTAGCAACATTTTATTAATGTTCTAATTGTATTCTTTTAAGGCAACATTTATCAATTGTTGTCAGTTGCAACAACAATTAAAACATGTTGTCTTAGATGCATTGAAAAAATGTTCCCTATTCGTATGTTTAGGCAACGTTTATAAATAGTGTGCCCAAAAGTTCAAAATAAATGTTGCCAAAAGTAATAGGCAACGTTCGCATTATGAGACGCATGAAAAATGTTGCCTATTCTATTTGGCAGCATTTTTCTATGTTTTGACAACATTTTTCAAATGTTCTTGAAAAGCAAAAATGTTGTAGTGCCTCCTCGAATGACGTAAATCATAATTGTACCACTTATCATAGACCAATATTAAAGACCATCATATAATTACAAATTTGCATCGAGTTTAGTCTGCCAATTTATTGAGATCGATCTTATTAAACATAACACACCATTAACTCCAACTATCTAGTATTTATTTAACAAAAGAATGAGCATAGAAAAATATTTATTGTTAGAGGAAACATTATTTCATATTAGGATGGTACAAGTGATGAAAGTTTTGGGTGCCTTATTTGAAGCCTAATCACCAAAAGTATCCTCAGTTTTGTTTAATTATTTTTCCTGCCATCTTTATCAATAATCTTGAAGTGAATTAGTGAAGTCTGTCAACAAATTGACGAGGAGAACATGTATCAGTCGTGACTTCAACAAAATTTGAGATAAAAATATTCACTAGTTTGATCGACTTTGAATTATGGCATTTAAAGATGTGGATTAGTCTTTTTCAACACGGTTTGTTGGAGGCATTGAAGACAACATTAATAATCGAGAAAGTTCATAATGCCATTATCTTGAGCCTTTGCGATAACGTTCTAAGACAATGAACAACAAAGAAGACTGTTGCAAGAATTTGGGTCAAACTCAAAGGACTATAGATGACAAAATATTTAGTAAATTGTCTCTATCTCAAGCTTTTTATGTTTTCTTTCAATTGTAATATTATTAATTTTATTTTATTATTTATTTAACCTTTTATAAAATATAATAACTGTACACTTTAATTTAAAAAAAACAATAAAAATATTTAACTACTCACTCATTCCCTATAATCTATTTAAATTATGGATTTTTTTGACAATTTTTCATCTTCTCTGATTTTTTTATTGGATTCATATTCTTTGTTATCATTATCAAAGAGATAAATTATATTTTAATGTAAGAATCTAAAATATAACATAACTCAAAACATAAATTAAAAAGATGAACAAGTGATGTTTTCGAGTTTCAGAAAATTATTTTTAAAATAATTTTCAACCATCAAACATATTAGATTTGAGTCGCGAACTAAGTCGCTTTCTTTAAAACGTTTCGAAGCACTGTCCAAAATTGTGCAAGATAGTTAAAATTGTATCAATATTTTACTGCACCGTAGAAAACTGTTCTAGAATTATACCCTCAATATAGCTATAATGACCACTGTCAAAATATGATTCTTAAGACCACTCATATATTGAAAGGACTACAACACAAAAATAACTCTAAAAGGACAGTGGTATAAGGACCACTCAAAAATTGAAGCGACAGAAAAAAAAAAAAAAAAAAAAAAAAAAAAAAAAAAAAAAAAAA
>JBBPBR010000004.1:4300362-4310424 GCA_037974775.1 Cicer pinnatifidum
AAAAAAAAAAAATTGGAGAAGTGGCTCAAAAGAGCATAACTCCACTTCGACCCTAAGGTGACTCCAATAACTTTTGAAGAATCTGGGATGAGGCTTTTATTCCCATCACTTAAAGCTACAACTGCATTTTTGCTAGAAACTATAAACGAGGTCTACAAAGTAGAACTATCCTCCCAACTAATTCTAGACATTCCAATCCCTTCTATCAAAGGTCGATTCTACATACCCACTAAGAAATGATGAGATAAGTATAGAAAAATTTCCTATCCAACATCAGCTACCTCTTTTACCACACATTCTCCACAAATAACGCAAAAATCAAGTTCTTCTTCTCCCTCGCCTCTTCACACAAGAGTGAAGATAGCTCGTATTTGTGTCCCTTTCTTGGAACCACCTCGATCTTGATCTTTGAAATACCTGAAAGTCTTTAGATTTTAGAAGCTCTCAAAGATTGGACAAAGCCATGTTCCTAGTTGCAATCTCCTCTATTGAAATATTGGACGCTCTCGTCTTAACATCCAGTACTTTGATATCCTCAACAAGTCCTTGGATCTTAAGATCAAGGTTCCCAAAAACCTTTTTATTCCATTTTATATGGTCCCCTTTAAGCGTCTTCACCTTCTTATGAATAATAAAGACCACTCTACTTCAGGAAATTGACCTAGCACAACTCTTGGTGACCAACTCATGGAGGCTCTTAGTGAGCAACACTTGATGGAAAAATCCCACATATCCAACCAGCCCACGAATACGAGAATACGATCAAGTGGCCCTGTTGTTAGGTTGGAACCACGTAAAGTGCTTACCTAGTGGGGGAAGATGCACAATCCCCACATTTGAGATCAAACTACCAAACTTGTTAATCTCAATAAGCACACTTTTCCCATGTACCCCAATAACACACCTTTATTCCGCTTTCAGAAAGAATCGAGTGGAAATCCCTTACAATACACCAAACATTATCCTTTAAAGAATCCTTAATCCTAACTAAGTTGCTCCTCATAATTCTCTTGTCAGATAAAGCACATTTTGAATAACTATTAACCACAAAGCAACGCGGTCTAAGAGTCCTTATTTCATACACACCCCTAAAAACCCAACTCTAAAGAAAGAAAAAAATTGAGGTCCCTTTAGACTTACACCATATAGAGAAAAGTTCGCTACTATTCTCTATTGTCAGGGTAAAATTAACTTCAGTCACAAAATGAATTTTCTCAGATAAAATAACAAAGGACACCATCAACAATTTCTAACTTAGTTTCTTAAAAAGCCAAAAAAATTAAGATGATTAGAAATTGTTATCTCCTTAATTTTATTCTTCTTCTCCCTATCTTCCAAGCCTCTAATATTGATGGACTTAATAATCATTGGTCAAACTATGTGGACTCTTTATGGACCTCTCCTATTCAATACCTCTCCTTAATATCAACAAATTTATTTTCCCTCGTAAAAAGTTTTTTAACATTAGTATCATTGTGTGTCTCACTAGTACCCCCACCGAAGCAAATTTCAGGTGACGATAAAAAAGGAGCAACCAATATAGAAAGAAAAAAAGTCAAGTTAATTAAGATTTGGAGTGTTCCTTACCTCCATCAGAGTGGGAATTAGATTCCCTACCTTTAGAATGAGGTCAACATAAAAAAAAGTGGAAAAGACTTACCTAGATCTTTTTGGTGCACATGGTACATCCATTTTTTTGACGTATCTCTCAAACATAATTAATGTCATGTGTTATTTTCGGTTTAGGAAAGTTTATCAACAAAAGACATGATTTATTATCAAGAGAAATTCAACATACATTTTTTTACAAGCATTAAGTTGTAATTAGGGGAAGTAGAAGGGTAGACATCAAAATAAGAATCTATTTTTCAACTTGGTTGAACGTAAACTATTAAGATTAAAATTGTTTACTATAAAATTTCTTTAATTATTTTACATATGTTTTAAAATAATTTGGAGCAAAAACAATATGTTGAAGTATGCCGATCACAATATGTCAATGTTTCATCTCATATTATTTATATATAAAAACACTTTTTAACGTGTTTATCTTCAAATTTGGAAAAGAGACCCATAAGGATTTGGAGTTGATATCAATATTAAAATTAAAATCCACAAAAGCACGCTAATTTATAAATTTGAAAAAATAATTAACCTTTAAATGCTAGCATCTACAAAACTTACCTATATGAATTGTTATGTGAAAACTTGTTGTACATTGGATATTTATTTTTAAATATAAAAACACAATATAGATGATGCAGATTTGTACTAGATATATGTCTAATAGTCTATGGACCACAATATGAGTATAATGCAATGCACATTTAATTGATAAGGGTGTTAAAGATTCTATCAAAGATAGGAAATTGATAAAGGCATAGGAAAGAAGTAGAAAAGAAATAATCTAATGTTATTATTTTTAAAAATTTATGATTAATTAAATTGGTACTAACAGTTATTATATTTTCTAAATTTTATTGTATTAATCAATTTGCAGGACTCCAACTGCTACCATATTTAAGGCAAATGAGTTAAAAGATACTTTGACACCTGAGGTGTCCTCTTTCTCATCAAGGGGTCCAAACAATGTTACACATGATATCATTCTCATAAATTTGAGAGAAAGAAAAAAAAAAAATCCGACAATTCATGCTTTCTGCAAAAGATCTCCTTTAAATGAAGTGTAGACATTTTTGGTCAACATATTAATGTAAGATATTAACTACTACTACTCAAATTGTTTTTTTGCATGGTCCTGAAAAACAAACTCATGGCCTTATTTCAAAGATTAATTTATGAAGACCAACCAACGTTATGTGATTCCATGCATTTCAAAACAGACTAATATGAGATCAGGTAAACAATGCTTATGATTTTTCATTAAAAACCAATCAACATAATCATTAAAATGCTCACAAATTTATTAATTAGTTTCATAGAGTATACTTACCTAATAATAGAAATTGAGCCACATTTAAAAGGAGACATTTTTTGTTGTTGAGGATGACATGCCAATCACCCTTGTTTCTTTCAAAGAAGCACCATCATGAAACCTGAAAAGATTTAAAGCACGATCTGGTACTCAATAATAATAAAAAGTAACAAGGTTCATGTATGATGTAGCTTTTTTACATATATTTTCAAAGAATAGAAACAAAGAATTAGGACTAAATTGGGATATCAGTTTTATATATGGCAATAACAATTGAAATTACATTGTTAAAGAGATCATGGATTAATGGAGATGTTTCTATGACTGAATCAATTATCCAACAAACTAGGTTCTCTTAAACTTTACTTCATCTGATGTAAAGCCCCCCAACAAACTTGCTTCTCTTTGACAATAGACTTGGAATCTCTTTTCTAACATCCACAAACATGTGAACAGAGATTATTAACAGTTGTCCCCCACACGAGTCTAGCTAGTTTCTATGACGTACTCTCAATTTTCATGAAAATTAGAAAAACTGTCCTAATAATTTCTGAATAATAAAACTCAGTTGAATAAATCTCTACATTCTCATAACAAATTTAATTCACAAAATGCACATTTCAATAGAACATTGGAGACATCATATAACCTGTGTCTTAAAAAAACCTATGCAACGCTTCAAACAGAAATCGCAGTGTTATACAGTTGAATCAAGAATCATCAGGCCATAATGGCATAGTTGAACACAATCCAAAACAATTGAATTAGCTTATAATATTAGTAGTGTATTTATACATAGTATTTAAATTCAATCAGTAATGTTACCTTCTTCCATTGTAAGCTTCATTGTCTCGATTTTCAGGCCTCTATTATTGTTACGGTCGTTTTCGAACTTTCATGTACTTTCAGATAAAAGTCCTACGATTAAGAAAAAAATCTATATAGTTTTTCTATCTTCTAATATGAATCTGCTATAAAGTCTTAGTAACTTTCATTATGCTTTGTTGTTCTTGAATCTTTGATAGGACTAAGATTCCAATTAATTTTTGAATTTTTTACACATAACCATTACTTCATTTTACTAGAAATAGATGTTTATTAGATTGAATTTGAATTGTTCTTGTGATTGTGATTTTGAGACTACTATATGCAAAAATGGTTTTCCTAATAGATGAATTGTGGTTTTATGCACTTTTTTATGCCTATTTTGAAGCTTTTTATGTGATTATATCAAAACTTTACCATCATGCTTAATCATTCACCTTTTTTTCATATGGGAAGAAAGTGAAGTTGGATTCTCTAAACTGGTGACCTTACAGTTGCATCATTTATGAATATCCTTTATTAGTTATTTACTTGGCTAGCTACATGTTACATGCTTAAAATACAATTTTATTTTAACAATCTCAAGTTATCCTATGATTAAATGTATGCTATTTGTTTAGATGTATAGAAACTTCTTTTTTATGTTATAGTATGCTATCTGACTCTGATGACTACAACAAACATTTAATCGTCTGCATTTGATAAGAGTGACAAAAGCAAGTGTTTGTTTGTCTTTGATAATCATGCAAGCATTTGATCGTCTGATTATGTTTAAAAGTCAATGTTCTAATGAAAAGAAAATGTTTCAATGTAAAGTCAATGCTCAAAAAAAGACAAATTTTGTGCATCATATGCTCAACACTCTGAATCCATTGTTTATCTGAAGGTTTATGTGACATACTTTGATCATGATATCCTCTGCTCTCTTTGTCTCCATATCAAGATAAAAATATAAGACTATTTCTAGACAAGGTTTAATAGTGAATCAATCTCTGAAGATTTAATAAGAAACTTCATGATACATGATGATTTCTTCCAATTAGAACAACAACCAAAAAACCATAAAGTTCACTATAAAAGGGCGTGCAACCCTCATTGAAGAATACAACAACAAAAGTGCACTACAATACACACAATACAACCGTCTTTGCACTATTTATCTCTATCTTTTATTTTTGTCTAAGTGTTGAGAAACAGTTTTATGAGAATACAACTTTGTAAACATTATCTTGTAAGAGTCATTCAGAAACTCTTAAACATTTCATTTTGTAACCTAGCCTAATAGTGGCTTAATTCTTCAACAATTTGATTGTACTAATCTTGAAGATTACGAAGACTTGAACACAGTTAGTTTGACTAGTTGATGTTCAATAGAAGTGTGATTCTGTTGATAAATTAGAGGATTCAATCCTTCAGTCTATAGGGAATGAACGTAACTACAGTTTTGATGGTGAACCAGGAAAATTAGGTTGTGTTGTTTTGTGTTTATGTTCTATTTTCTTTATTTTCATCATATTGTTTTAATAATGTTCAAGCGTTTATAAAATAAAACGCAATTCAAACCCCCATTTTTATATTCTTCGTTCTACACCACATATTTAATTATCAAAATGACATTAACATTTTTTTTAACAACATTTTGGTTTTTTTTATTGATTCTTTTTGGAAATTACAAATCAAATGTTAACATTTGGGCCAAGACCTACGATACAAGGAGCGAAATTGTTAAAACAAGGAAGTGTTTTCAACCCCAGATGCAACTAAACTATAGTGCTCAACGAAACTTCTCCAATAAGTGTTAGGAAACAATTTCAGATTCAGAGAGGAAACCAAACCATAATAGCAATTTTCAATATGTGATGGGTAGATGTAGTATTTCTTGCTAATCCCAATCCCATGAACATTGCCCCTAGCCTCGGTAAAAGCGACATCTTGAAATGTTGTCGTGAGGAAGGGGGTCTCCATTGATAATAGCATTTGGGCACATATTTTTAGCTTTTTAGTTTGGTAGTTTAAAAGCTCTTTATAGCTTAGATTAATATTTTTAGCATGTTTCTAAACTTTGGGTCGAATTTGAATTATAATTTTATTATTTGCATTTTAATTTTATTATTTGTATTTTGACTCTTTCTCGCTCTGTAGGTCATAACATGAGCTCTAGATATCGGATTGGCGCATATGAGCAGGCATTGGAAAGATAAAAATCTGAGCTACAAATTTTGTGTTGGAAGAAAAGACCAATTTTGAACTTTACTGGGCCTAAATTTCAAATTTTGTAATCATGATTTTTGTAATAATTTTAATTAGCGGGTTACTTGTTTTTAAACCCTAAACCCTAAAGTCCAATATCAAGTACTATATATTGGCATTTTGGTTTCTTTTCTAAGGACGAAAAGATTAGGATTCAAATCTCTATAAGAAATAAACATTTTTATTTTTAATTTCATGGAAGGCTAATTTTATAAGATTAATCCACGAATTCAAAGTTTCATCAACACCTTGAAATTCAGGTTACACTGTCAATTTCAATTCATGATTCTATTCTTGTTTATTTGATTATATTGATATTTTGATTGCTTAAATTGAATTTCAATAGGATTGATTAAATTTATTTGACAGAATTTGCGACGCTTGATCGTTAATTGTAATATTTTGACGATTGTGATGCTTAATCCAATCAAAGAAACCAAATTCACATAGGATTGATTATGTTTGTTTGATAAATTCTATACTCAAATAAGAATAGAATCACAAATTAGAAATTAAACTCATTGGTATAATCTGTGATAGGTCTGAAACTCGAATGCCACTTCCTTTTCCTCAAAGGGCAGTGAAGACTAAGAAAATGGACGAGACAGATAGGGACAACGAGATCCTGGATACATTTAGGAAGGTGGAAGTGAACATTCCCTTTATTGAAGCAATTAAATAGATTCCAAGATATGCAAAATTTCTAAAAGATTTGTGCACACACAAGAGAAGGTTAAAAGGTAATGAAAGAGTAAACATGGGGCGAAATGTTTCAACCCTCATTCAGCCCATGCCTCATAAATGCAAAGATCCATTAACTTTTTCCATTCCATGTACCATAAGCAATAGTCAATTTGAAAATGCTATGTTAGATTTAGGAGCTTCCATTAATCTTGGACCTTTATAGAGTACAGGTGTTACCATTCAATAGGCGAACAGGAGAAATGCTAGTCCCGTTGGACTTGTGGAGGATGTACTTGTTCGAGTTAATGAATTGATACTTTCTGCAGATTTTTACATTCTGGACATGGAGGGAGAGAATAAGTTCAACAGGGCGGCTATCATCTTAGGCAGACCATTCTTGAAAACTGCTAGAACAAAAATTGATGTGCATGCTAGAATTCTATCCATGGAATTTGGTGATAGCATTGTAAAATTTAACATCTTTGATGCTATGAAACACCTTGTGGAAGAGCATTCTATTTTTCAAATTGAATTGATTGCTGATTTGGTTGATGACACTTACCCCGATATGTTTGCCACTGATTTTCCTTCATTGTCTGGTTTTGATGATACTTATACTTGTGAATTTTGTACAGATACTCAATTGTGCTATATGTGTGCTGAGATCGAAGCTGCCTTGCAAGTTGATCATTGTGCTGATATCGATATTTCTACTAACATAATTGATTTTGCAGACTTAACTTCGACCACTGGTGTTGTACCTTCCATTGAACAACCACCGACTATAGAGCTTAAACCACTTCTTGAAAATTTGAAATATGCTTATTTAGAAGGAAGTGGCAAGTTACCTGTGATTATTTCAGCCAATCCATGTGTATGTATAGGATACTATTGGAGGACGTGGTAAAATCAGTCAGGCATCCCCAAAGGCGACTTAACCCATTAATTATGGAGCTTGTGTATCATGATGATAAATTGTGGATGTAATATATGACTATGAGAAAATGCATTCATGATGTGTACTTGTTGACTTATGATATTAACACATTGATGAATATGATGAAATGCATATTGTGTTTAATTAAATAGTGATGAATTCGACCTATGTCAATGATGATTCTCTTAATGGAGTGAGTAGCCTAGACTAATGAGGTGAGAATCTAGATCTTATTTGTTTGAAGTGAAGATTATCTTATCATCACATAGGTAGAGCTTGACAAGCCTAGTGATTTCAGGGAAGCACAACTGAATTAGCCTGATCGTGGAGGTCTACTGTTGAGCCTTAAGACAAGATTATTAGACCTTGGAGGTATTTAGGTGGGGAACCCCTAGGTGACTTGGAGGTAGCACTCCAAATGTCGGGAACTACCATGAAACAAACGTTTACCTCAACTGTCGCGTATAAGTGTTTTGGGTTGAGTTGAGGGGATCTATAAGGACAGAGTCAATTTGAATTGTCCATCCACTTGCGTGGTCGCATAGTATCAAGTCTCCTAACCAAGTAACTCATAGTTAGAATGGTACCAAAGAAGGAGGAGTCTAGAGTATAAGAGCATGCATAACATTACTTGATTGGTGTGTTGACTTACTTGACGTTGTGGATTGTATCAATGTTTTACCTTGATTATTATTGTTAATTGTGATTTGATATGATATGATGTTTAATTAATGTTTTACGTGTTCTTCTCAATTATTTTATATTATTACATATTTCCGACGCTCACGCCTCGTTGCTTGTGTTTGACGCTTGCGAGAGCGCAGTTATTTCAGGTTATCGGTTGGTGATACATGCTTTGATAGGTGATACTGGGTGAGAGTAATTTATTGTATTTTGTTAAGTTATGAACTAACTTTTGTTTTGTAAACTCTATCGATGGATTTGTAAGTTAAGGAAGGCTCTTAGAGCATTGAAAGGATTGGTTAAGATACAAGTTTTTGTTAGATGGTATCTAGTTAGAAAAATAGTTGCTACAACTCTTCAAAGTATGCAAGCTCTAATAATACCTCAAACTTCTTTGTTGTTTACTTTTCAATTGTCGACAGTAGCGTCGGCTAGTCTGACGCTATATTAATAATAAAGTTGACTTTTATTAGTTGACCATGGCGTCGACTACTCTAACGCAAACGAATTTGTTGACTATAACTTGTTGACTTTAGCGACTACCACTCCAACGTAATAGAATTTTTTCAAAGACATGTCAATGGATATAAACTAGCGTCAGATGTCTATTTTGGTGGTAGCGTCAGCTTAGAATAGGTATGACACCGACGCTAATCGGACGCTAAATCAACAATAGCGTCGGCTTTTAGCCGACGCTAAAATTAGTTTTTCTAGTAGTGAAATAATAGAAAAAATATAGAAACAAATGTTAAAGAATGTGTTAATAGCGCTACTCAGAGTATTGCTCAAAAAAATATATATACATCTCGACTTATCAATCGTGTCCGAGTATAGAGATCTAATATGCAAAATTTGTTTGATAGATGAATCAGGTCTTTATGACTGGTTCGTTACATCTTGTCTGTGATGTTTTGAAATTAGTTAAGAAGTGATTTAATGGAAAAAAATTTAAGTTACTTTCAAGATAGGCTTGCATTATAATTTTCAAACACACCAAGAAGTGCCGAAAAGTCCTAACACATGGACATCAACCCTGCAGCTCTAAACTCCATTGGTTAATCCATAGGTGGTAGTTTTCTATACATAAAATTTTGATGAATTTTAATTTTCAACTGTATGGTGGTAACTATTGATTTTCAGATTCAAAATGGTTTCATAATTTGTTCTCTTTTTTTTTAATCTTATCTCTTGAAGAATTGAAAAGTAAAATAATCATTTTCACTATATTCAAAGCTTTGCACTTTTTCCTTGCTTATTTAGGAAGTAGCTTATAATATATTTCAAAATTTCGATATCAATATGATTGATTCCTAAAGAATTGTCCCTTAAATGACATGCAATTGCTCCTTTAAAATGTAAGATTGTTTGGTTTTAATGGATGCAAATTAATTTGTATTAAAAGTAAATTAAATGTAACGTAATTTATATTTTAATATGTCAAGGTAATGAACAATAAATTTAAAATTGAAATTATTTTTTATTTTTTTATGAAAGCTTTAAATTTTTTGTTTCAAGTTTAGATTTCATATTAGAAAATTTCTCTTGTGGTAACTTTTAAATATGTTAAAAAAAATTAATCAATTTATATTTTAATAATTACTTTTATTTCTCACAAAATAAAACCAAATACTCACTTTAATAAGATAATTTTAATGATTATACAAAGATGAATAACATTGGAGTTAAGTTTATTTACAACTTAATAGTCTCATAGAGTCTATCTATAAACACTTCAAATTTCTTGATA
>JBBPBR010000004.1:4317654-4337552 GCA_037974775.1 Cicer pinnatifidum
ATAATAATAATAATAATAATAATAATAATAATAATAATAATATATAAGTACTAGCCAATTTTTATTATTTTTCTTTTCTCTATCTATTTGAAACTCACATTTACTCATCAAATCAAACCAATTTACAAACTGATTAAGAATTGAACATTATTATATAGGGAAAAAAAAGTTTGAGAACTACTCTTACTATAATATACCTCTTAAATTTTCTAGTGACCAAAGTAATTAAACCTCTGAAAATATAGTAGTAATTAAAGGGTAACTCACCCCTCTTCCTCTATATAAACCCTCACATTTCTTCCATATTCTTTGCTAGATCACTTTTCTTCCTAATTTTTTTCTTCCTCACACTTCTTCCTCTTCTTATCTATCCTTGTATTCATAACAATCAATCTACCACATATACATTGCAAAACCACCACTTTCATCTACACTAAAAACCTCTAATCCACTCCATTTTCCTTTCCTTCCACACATTCCTTTTTCATATACTTGAGCTTGCATTCATACTGGGTTGAGTAATCTCTTCTATATATTGAAAAATATAAGACATAATCGAGCTAAAACAAACACATATTTTTAATTCATTGTTATTAAACAAGTGTGCTATATACAATAGTTTTTGTTGAGGCAATATATAATCCATCATTTCCAGCAATTACACATTGGAATTTGGAGAATGAAAATTGAAGGTGATTAATCTAACATTCATATGATTTATTTATTTTTCTCCATTTTAAGCTTCCATTACTCATTTATTACTTGTTGTTATAAATTTTTTTTTTCCAAATATTTGGATCATCCTTATAATTAACTTGGTTGCACTAAGAAGATCCTTAGCCTCATTCGGTCTTCTATTACTCGGTATTAAAATTATTTACATACAACCTACTTTTATATCATTCTTTTCACATATTATTTTTTTAATTCACGATATCTCAATGTCAACGGTGCTTGAGAATGCTGAGATTGAAACAGGAATAGTTGTTGAAAAGGTTAAATAGTTATTTATATATATAATTTATTTTAAATATTATTTTTTTTAAATAATTAAAAAGTTAGTTATTGTTGCGGATTTATTAAGTGACCAATTAATCAAATTATTATTTAAATCAGTTAAATGTTATCTTGGGATTTTGTTGAGAACTTAATAATTGAAAAGTAATTTTAAAATTTTTACATCAATCAAATAAGTGATAAAGTTACATTTGTTGTGGATTAATCAAGTAAATTTACAGAAATTTTTTAAACAAAGCCATGCGGAAAATTTCTGAAGCTATATATATACTTGCTTGCATATTTAGCACTTATGCGACTATCAAAAGATATCATCTCCTTATTTTACAATTCAAGTTCATTAATAACTTTATTATTTAACTATCTCTTATAAATTTATCAATCATTTTAAGGTAAGCCTTTATTAAAATCTTGCAGGATGATATTCTTGAACACATCACATTTAGCTAGCTCGTCATGATGCTTTTTTCAACAGATTTTTATTTCATATGTTTCCATACTTATGCAAACAACCATATTCATTTTGATGATACTTCGTATTTCAATATCAATTATTTGGACAAACACAAATGCCATTTTCATTTGGTTTCACCAAGATCCTGATATATCTGCAGGTGCTTGCATTCTTTCACTCTCATAAATTAGCATCTCGTCGCCTTGTTGAAGTGGATCATCAGATTTATCCAACATGGTTTTCTATTGATGACCATATCCTGTTGTCTGAGTTCCAAAAAGATCTAACTCGACCTAACAACATTGTGGCCAAGGATGGTAGTGGCAAATTTAAAACGATTATTGCCGCTGTTAACTCGTACCCTGAGAATCATATAAGAAGATATATTTTTATATTTTATTGTACGGTGATGGCCGTACAAACACAATTATCACTGGAAACAAGAACGTTCAGAGTTGACTCCATACACCCGAAACATCTACATTTTGTAAGGTAATCATTATTTCTCATTATTTTATTCATCTATATTTCTTAAAGTTAATATTGAGATTATAAAATTATCTTGATAATTATGTTAGTCGAGAAAAGAGAGAGAGAAAATATTGAATAGAGATTTTCTTATGTTAATCTAGTATGTTGATTAGATTTAAATTTATTAGTTTATTATAAATTGTGTACAATAGTTAGTTATGTTAATTAAGAAAGTAGCAAAAAAATATATAAGTTAATAGAGAGTTTTTTTAAATTTCTTGTAAATATTTAATGCAAAATTCCATTAATTTTTATTTAGGTAGGTGGACGAAAAATTAAATATGATGTGTTATTATCTAATTAATCTTATGTGAATTAATTTTTGGATATTTAAACGTACTTGCAGCTACCTTGGGTGATGACTTCATTGTCATGTCAATTGCATTTGAGAATAAAGCTGGTCCAAAAGCTTAACAAGCAGTAGCACTTCTTGTTGAAGGTGATCGCTCAGTATTCTTCCAATGTGCATTTCTTAGTTATCAAGACACATTGTACGCAAATAAGAGTCATCAATTCTACCGTAACTGTGAGATATATGGAACCGTTGATTTTATCTTCAGTCAGGGTACTACCTTAATCCAGAACTCCAAGATCTTGGTAAGGAAGCCCATTCAAGGACAACATAATGTTGTGGTGGGAGATGGCTCATCCCAAAAGGGCAAGCACACTGGAATAGTTCTCCAAAATTGTTCCATAATGCCAGACATTGAGCTATATCCTTATCGGTTTATAGTGAAGACTTACTTGGCAAGGCCATGGAAGGCTTTTTCAAGGGCGGTCTTCATTAACAATTATTTTGATGATTTTATTCAACGAGATGGATATATGATATGGAATGTTAATGAAACAAACACTGAAAACTCTTACTTCGTTGAGTTTGGAAACATTAAATGGACCAGGTGTCAATGTTACAACAAGAGTTAAGTGGGCAAAATGTGTTATTACCAAAGATGAAGTTGTTAGATTCACTGTTGAACCATGGCTAATGCTAGCAATTGGTTGCCTTTCACTTGTGTGCCATACAATAAAGGATTATAGATTTATGATATTTTCTTTGTTTCATTTCAACTACAATACTTTGTATTTTGATAATAACTATAATTGTTATAAATAATATTGTGTATCAATCGAATCCTTAATTATCAAAGAAAAAAACAATCTACAATTAATATTTTTTCTATATAGACTAGAACTGGAATCCATCCTATGAACAAAAATTACATATTGAATTAATACAAATTAAAGTTACATATATAACAAAAAAATATTCTAAATTTTCTATTAAAAATATTAAACTTCAATATATTCTAGATATGCGCATGTATGTACGAAAAATAAACTATCATATAAAACTATTAAGAAAATAACGTAGCAATAGAAGTTATCAAGTGTAATAAAAAAATAAAATAAACACAAAATCATATAGTAAACTATTTGATATTTTGAAATACTTCTTTATAAAGCTACATTTGATGTAATATTTGAATCTTGGTCACTTTTTGAATGAAACTTTGATTTAATACTTTTTTTGAATGTATGTATTTGCGTATTTTGGTGGCATCATTCGTGTGAAGATAATAGGCAGGCAAAGGAAAATTGTATGCGACATTTATAAGTATTGTCCCCTATATCAAAAGACCAGCAACACCTACTCTAAAAGCCTCTGGGGCCCCTTGATTTCCTTCGCATAGAACAATTTTTCCTTTCACCAATTTTTCATCCAATGGGGCAATCCGTACAATTTTAGAACAATTTCATTAGCAAATTACAAATTTTTTAGAATATTGTGCAATTCAATTTTGTAGCATTATTGAATATTTAAAAAATATGAAGGCAAAATATACCTAGATGAATCTTCATCAAAGTCTGCTTCCTTACTCGGTGCATCTCTAGAATAGATAAGAGGATACAATTCCCCCTTTAGATTAAAATTATTCAAGGAGGTACCCTGTACAAGTAGCAAATATATTGTCATTTTCATTACTATTGTTATAATATATAAAAAGAAATCTTCTAATTAAATATTCATATCATCAACTTCCAAACCAAATTATTTTTGCTTAGATTTAAGAAACAGAGACTATTGTGAGACTTATTACTTTGAATTAGTAGATCATGAAAAAATGATTGTCTATCATAGAATAAAAATAGTGATTTACCTCATAAAATTTGTTATTCCCTATTTTGACTTGGGTAACAAATTTTCTATCCAAAGTGCTTGCAGCCCCAGAAATTGCCCAAGGTGCGACATTCATTACTGATGCATGATTTGGATCTAAGTTCCCAGCCGCACATACAGTTAGTATTCCATTTTTCATTGCATGGAATGCACCAATGGATAATGCATCGTTGAAATGAGCATTTGCAATTATCTTCCGTCCAAACGAGAACGAAATTATGTCAACTCCATCAGAATGGCATCATCAAATGTGGCGAGAATGTCCATGTCATCGCATCCATCAGATCAACACACTTTATAAACGGCAATTCGTGCTTAGGAAGCTCCACCTCTTGTCGTTCATTTCCCAAACCCTAACATACTGGTCATGCTTATAGGGTTTCCAGCCGCTATTGAAGCTACATGGGTTCCATGCCCATTTGTGTCTCTTGAAGATACAACATTTGTTTTGTTGAAACCTTCTTTATAATTACTTATATAATATCTAGCTCCAATTATTTTACTACAAAAAGTAATTTATATTATTAGCATTTCAACATAAATTATAGAAATATAAAATTTCTACTATGAGATTACTAACGGTCACAATATTGGTAGCAGAATGAAGATTAGACAGCTCATAGTACCTTTTTGTATTTTAAATCATTTTGACGATGGTAAAATATGTGTCATATCTTCATTCAACAACCAATATCCACTTACTGTGGTGATTAAATCTTTTTGCAACTTTAGGAAAATTGACTATGAGTTTATAGCATATTACTTGTTGCAATTGAAGTCAAAAGCTTGACATGTTCACTTCTATTTGCTAGGAGGTGAGCTCAATCCTATATCATTGAAACTCTGAGACTCCGGCCAAATCCCATGATCGATTACTCTAATAATAGTGTCACTCTCTCGTTGTGTTCTCTCCACATCTATTGGAAAACCGATAAAGTCCCAAGATTTTGTTGTGAGGACCTCTTTTTGTTCATTGGGAAAGACGGATACAACCCCTTCATGCACTACATTACCAATTTTAATGGTTAACAAATATTCAAATATTTAAATAGAAAAGATAGGTAATTTTTCAATAAAAAAATATAATTTCTTTAGTACCCACCATTTTATTAGCTTCTTCCTCTATTAAGTCTACAACAAAGCCACTAAAACTATGTTTATAGTGCTTGAGTATAGACTTTGATTCTTGTTTGCTGAAATTGTGAATAGAAAAGACCGACAAGTAATTAAGTCAAATATACAATTTATGTTTTTGATTTTTATTAAAGCATTAAAATTTTCAAATATTTTCTATGTATTTTTATCCAATAGACTCGACCTGCTTGCAACTTCTTGTAGCATGTTTTGATGACGGGCCAATGATGAAACGTCATCGTCCATAGTCTTGCCGGTGTAGACAATATAAGTCTACATTTAAAAGAAGACATTTATCATAAATAAGAACAAAAGTAAAATCTGAACCGTGACATTTGATAAAGAGAGATGAAGAATATTATTTGCCTTTAAGTCATCTTTGGATGTTCCGTGACAATGTAGCAACAGTGAAGTAATGTTCCGTGTCATTTTATAGCTAATAATGACACAACAAAAATATTAGTTAGTAGTACAAAATAGTTGGACTATCTGATATAATCTATACATACAAGGAAAAATGTGTAAATTAAAAATAAAACTATAATACAAACATGCAAGAAAACAGGTGTAAATAAATCAAATGGACTCTATTTTGTTTTTTAAATAAAATAAATAAATAATAATACCAACAAATAACTAAACTTAAATAAAAGGCAAAAGAAACAGAAAAGCTAAACCCTCCTAACAGTTTTCAAAACTATTTTTGTTTTTAAAAATCTACAAATGAAAAAAATGTTTTGATCTGCTTCGTAAAAACTGTTTTTTAAAAGACTAAAACTATTCTCACATTTATTGTTTTTAAAACTAACAAATGAAATCAATAAAAGATATTAGTGACATAATTGTAAATAGGTGAGCACAAACATTAGTTTTTTCTTATATGTACACAACTTATTCTTCATATTAGAAGTTCATTGTTGAAATATTGGGTTCATCGTGGAGGAAAAGAAAGTATATATGGAGCAAGAGATCTTTTGGTGGAGTGTTTGTTCTTAATATAAATGAATATATTGTTTGAGACTTGTAGATTGATGGAGTACATGAAAGGTTATATAAATATGGAAGGAAGAAGTGTATAAGTATATCTATAGAAAAGTGATGTATAGAGCAAATTAAGCATATGTATATGATATAGAGGAAGAAGGTGAGTGAGCTATTACTATCACTACAAAAAAATTGATCTATCGTGACACTAAACGTTCAAAACTGTAGGTAAAAGTCAATAATACATTGAGTGACACTCAAATTTAGTGTCAACTTTAAAAGGCTGTCACTAAAGGACTGTTACTACATGTTTTTTTATTTCTACCTACAATAATGACTGTCACTAAAAACTAGATTAATATAAATAAAGAATTAGTCTATTCCTACAGTATTATCAGTCACTAAAACTTATTATTATTTATTGAATTAAATTTATTTTATCTCTCTTCTAATTATAATTCTAAATTATTAATATGAGTAAATTAAATTTAAAATTTTAATTTATTAGTATTTTTATTAATTAATGCCAATGAAACATACAATAAAATATAATTTAATTTTACTAATTCTATTAAATAGTTACTATTTAATAGAATCATCACAAATTTATAATAATTAATTGAGAAATACATAAAGAGTATGTATTATTGATAGTTGAATGTGATTTATAATAATTAATTGAGAAATACATGAAGAGTATGTACTATTGATAGTTGAAAGACATGGAGGACCCAAACCATTGATACTAAATAGTTACTACTATCTAAGTTTGTTGTAATTGCATTTTATTTCCCATTTAGAATAATATAGGCATTCAACAATTTTCATGGCAGTGCTGAAAATGAATTTTGCTTTGACCTGATAATAGTTCTTATCCTATTTATCAACAAATGCAGACTCTGCCAAGTCGATGGATTGAGCAAGAGCAACAACTTTGCTTTGACACTCTTGGTGCTCATCCGCAGGGTCGCTGTCAGCAACTATACCAGCATCAGCTTGAAGGTACACAATCCACTCGCGTCGTTGGTTTAGATCTTTGTATGAGTACATTGTGTTGTACCTTGTTCCGGTTGGAAATACCATTGTCCTCATAGCAAGAGCAATGTCCATGTCGCCTGAGAAAGAAATGTATCCAAATCCTCTGTTATAAGGCCCTCACATTTTCACCTCCAATTCGTCGATTAATTGCATGACCCTCACCTACATTTACCGGTTGTAAAATATATATATATTTAAGGACAAAAAGGAGTAAAGAAAATTATGAACCTTTGGTGCTCCGCTGATAGTTCCAACAGGCAACACAACGCGAAGGACATCCCAGAAGGTCAAATGGTCTTGCAGCTCTCCCGTAACCTTTAAATATTACATGGAATTAAATATTATCTAGTATGCTGAATTTATTTAATAAATATTTTCCTATCTAAAAAGAAAAGATTATCACAATTGAGGTTATGTGCAAGACATAAGAATATCTTTCAACATTCATAAGCTTCTCAACTTTAACAGAACCACTTTTTGAGACCTACAAAGATAATTTTTGTTAAGAGTGCAATATTTCTTTAAATATACAAAATAATAGCGTAAACTATTGCATAAGAACATAATATAACTGGGTTAAAGTGAAAGTATATGACAAACCTTTCCAATGTCATTGTGTCCCAAATCAACCAGCATTTTCAGGAGCTGCGCTGATAACTTTTCATCTTCTTCTAGAGTCTTTCCCCTTTTACATGTCCTATAGCCAATGGACAGTTCACAATCTTCTTCGGTTCACGACAAGATCATGATAACTATTCACTTCTAATATTTTTTTCCATTAAGATTTGTGATAAACATTTAAGTGACCAAGTAAGAAGTATCAATTAATTTAAAAATCTAATCTAACTATGTACGAAAACATACATTCTTAATACGCGCATGAATCTCTGGATAAGAAGCAACCAAAATACATCCCCTAGCCTGTTTACAAAAAACATGATCATCATCAAAACATGAAAGAGATGAACATTGACTTTACCAAATGAAGTATTTTTATATGTTATATAGAAATAAACCTTCAAATAAGTCATATATGGACTTGGATTCACAACTCTCAATGCTCTATAGACTTCAAATGGATCAGCGAATGTTCTTCGTTCAAATCTCTAAGTTAATACAATCTGGAAAATATCTCCTGCTTTGATATGTTCTTTTGCCTGAAGGACTACCTCCTTGTATGCATCAGATGCCATGTTTGATTCCTTTAAAGGAGTACCGAAATGGCAAGTTTGCCAATGGTTTTGTAATTTGGGGAAATGTTGCAAAAGTGATGGTACCAGTAACCTCTGTTAGATGAAAAATATGCGGAAGAATGCCTATTCTAAGAGATATGCGCAGCAGTTTAACAAATTGTAAATTTATTAAACACAACATCAAACAAGGTCCCTAATATACAATTCTAATGAATGCACAAAGTATATGGATCACAGTATATATGGAGAAATGCATCAGAGACAATCTTTTAAGATATTGATTTTCATGCAATCATGTTAAGATAATCAATCATATACATGCACTTAACACAGAAACTTTATCAAGCATTCAATCAATATAAAAAACGTAATAATTGCAGAAATTTAAACGAAATAAGGGAAAAAGAAGTGTACGCGGATATTTATACTGGTTCAGCCGTCCCTTGACGACTTACATCCAGTCCCAAGATCCAAAGGGATCTTAGCCTTTCTTATAGAACTTCTTAGAATCAGTTTACAGATTTTACACAGTGCCTCGCACCAATCTTAAACTATTCTACTTGTTCTATCTTTCCCTCCCTGAATTCCCAAGTTTAAGTCCCATAAACTTGACCAAGAATTCAGTCAAGCGTCTTCTTGTTGACTACCTTCAACCTCGAAGAACACCACCAGTAACAACTGGATTTTCTCAAAGTAACTTGGTTACAGACAATGGTTTACAGAAATTGAAACATATCAATATTACAAAGTTCTTGATCTTTCTTCTTCTCAAAGCAATCTTTCTCAATTCAGTCTTTTTCCATCCTTGTTGATCACAAAGTGTATATGGTTCATGGCTGAAAAAGGATATTCAAAGTAATATCAGTTGAGAAAGAATTAGTGGTTATTGTTATGATTCTATGTATCTATCTTGTTGTGTTATTATGAGAAGAAGTGAATGAAAGCAGTTTTTATAGTTTCAGGAAAAACAACATATGAATCGATTTACCCAATCGATTCATTAAAGTCATAAAGCTGGCTAATCGATTGCCTCAATCGATTTCGCGAATCATGTTTTTCTTGAATCTTGAAACTGTACATTCTAATCGATTTACCCAATCGATTATTTTAAGGAGTTCTTCAGACTTTGATGACAGTATATAATTGAATCGATTTGCATAATTGACTTGATGTGTTTTGTTCAAACAACGAGATCAAAACAATCGATGTACTTAATCGATTCAACCATTCAGTCATCTCTGTTTGTAAAACTTTTTGCACCAATCGATTGTGCCAATCGATTGTGGACTTTAAGTCTGAAGCACTTTTCATCAGTTGGTTTATTCAATCGATTTACCAAGTCGATTGATGCCAACATTTGTAACAACAGATGTATATAAGTCGATTGTGTTAATCGATTGTGTATGTTCCAGACCAAAGTTATTTTGAAACTAGTTTTAGTGAATCGATTTGCCTAATCAATTTAGTAAACATTGGTTTGGCTCTGGGACATTTACAATCGATTGTGTCAATCGATGTAGACAAAACAAAATAAAGATGTGATTGGTTTAATCGATTTGCCAAATCGATTGCCTGCAAAACGTGCCACTGACTTGCACCTGTTAATTTCAGTAAGTATGTCAATCGATTTGTCTAACCGATGTAAACAATCAGTTCAGTCTTGGTGATTTAATCAATCGATTTGCCTAATCGATTTGTGGCAAATTGGCTCTCTGACTTGCACAATTTATTTTCTAATAAGTGTACCAATCGATTTGGCTAATCGATTGATAGCCTGTTTGATTTTTTCAAAGATGTGCAAATCGATTGGTTAACCCCAGACTTCATAAAAATGTTCAACCCTGTTGCAGAATCGATTTTACTAATCGATTTGCTCATGGATCTTCAAGCTTTTGTTGATTTCTTGAGTTCCAAGCAATTGTCTCGAGTATGTAGGATTGAATTTGTTGTTCCTGAAATTTTTCTCAGTTTACAATGTTAGATTTATTTCAGGCTGTATATTTGTCAATAACATCAAAAACGAACATATGTCTAACAAAAAGTACTAGCCGATGACGACTGACGAATTCCAATTTGTTTTGGTACTCATAATAACTAATGATTGAAAAAAAGCTTAAAAAAAATCAGTATAAAATGTATTACCAACCAAGACAAGCAAAACCAGCAGCTGATGAAGCCAAAACCAGCTTTTATACAATCCTCTCGCTTAACAATAACAGTAATATTATACTCATAACAACCTTGTGCTATATAAAGCTCGGACATTTATATTTGCCTGTTTAATAACAAGTTTGATCATAAACAAGTTCAACGAAATAACAAAATATAAAACAACAAAAACTAACCTAAGCAATATCTTGCCATACTAATAAGATGAACATAATTTCCAAACCTTAGCCAATGCATTGAAAAGGGTGGCACTAACTCCAGGAGTGCTGGCCATTTTCTGGCCAACAGCATCCAAAATGCTACAATTTGGGATAACTGCAACCTGAGAGGTTCTACATAAATTAGAATGTAATAAATGTAAAAAAATAGCTTAACAAATATTAAATTTCAATAGCATTCGATTACATATACCAATTTAGTAAAAACATTTCAGAATGTAATAAAGTGAACAAAACTAATAAAATATGTTATGAAAAATAAACTAAAATCATATTATGATAGAGATAAAATTCACAAAAGGATTATTAGAGCACAGTTGAAATTTGTTCTTCACTTGCCATTATTAGAGACAAGTTAGAGGGCTAGAGGAGAATCACTGATTGAACCAACAGGACAAAGTGGAAGAGAATCACTGATTAAAACTCCAATCACAAATCTCAACCCTCCCATATTTTAGTTCCATCAAGCATCACTAATGAGCCAAAACGAGACTTAAGGGTTTGTTTGGATTGGGTTATTTGAGCTTTATCTACTGAGATAAACACTTAAAAGACTATTTGAGAGAGCTTTTGAAAATAAGCTATATAGTTCAACTTTATTTTATCTTTTGTTACATAAATAGCATATACATAAGCACTTATATGATATGCATTTAAACTATTAAGTACTTGGCTAAAATGTTTATCCAAATAGGGACTTATAATCAAAATCATAAGTATAAAACTTGTAATCTTCCTAAATAAGCATCTAATTCCAACAAAATCATAAAAAACCCAATACTAAACCATCCCTTCAAAAATAAATAATCCAAATTAAACCCTAAATCCACAATTCAAAAAGTTTCTCATAAATTCCACAAATTAACAAACACACATACCTTATTATGCATCAAAGTAGCACAACCAGGCTCCAACTGATCCTTATCAACAAAAGACAAAATTCCAACATAATACTCAGGTCCAACCGACGAAGAAACAATAGCATGATTCTCATCAATAAGTTCTTCAAGTTACCAACATTCATAGGCGAACCTCTTAAATCATCAACCTTAGATCTATCTTCTTCAGCCTTTTCCTCTTGAGGTTTCAACTACTCTTGATAAGCAACAAACTCTTCCTCCATTAACAGATAATCCTTCACTCGCTCTAGAAGGTTTCATTTCTTATTTGTTTCAGTTACCCAAGAAGGTTTACCCAAGAAGAATTAAACTGCCAGAGTTAAGGCTTTTCAAGTTCTTACTAGTGAAATGAGATGTTAGGGATTTCAATGAGCTGTGCAAAAAAGAAAAGAGAGAATGAGTTAGGATTTGCAAATCAATTAATAAACGTTCATTTACCAACAAATAATCATGAAAATAGAACAAATTAGAGAGCAAACTAGATAACGACAACGAATAAGAGTGAAACAGAGTGCGAACGAGAGAGAACGAACGAGAGAGAATGAACAAGAGAGAGAGAGAATGAACAAGAGAGAGCGAATGAGAGAGAGAACGAGAGAACCTGTGAAGGAGACGTTGAAGGGGCGGCCAGAGAGCTTGAGTGGCGGCCATAGAGCTCTGAGCGACGACGGCAAACTGGTTTGTTGTATGAGTGTTGTAGCAAGTGGAAGAAGAAGGGTTTCCAGCGAAAGAGTGAGAATGATCCAGACTCCTTTAGTTTTTTTAATGAAAAAGTAATAATGAACGTTCCTTTCACTTTACCTGATTGGCACTAAAAATTAGATAAATGAGAATAAGTGACACTTTGTCTGTAGCTAAAAGTAACTATAGTGACAAACAACAAAATATCATTAAAAGTTTAGTGTCACAATAGATCTTTTTTCTTGTAGTATCAATATCTAGCATGTGAAGTGAAGTCTAGAGAAGTGGAGTTATTTGTGTGAAAGGTTATAGAAATATGGAGTAAGAAATGTGTAGCTATATCGTAAGAAAACTGATGTATATGATAGAAAGAGAAGTTGAGTTGTGATAATTGTGAAGAGAAACTTGTGTATTTATAGAGTAAGAAGGTGCATCCAAGGGTGTGAGGTTTTCATTGCTTTCGTATTAAGTGTGAAGTTAGAATCTTATTATCTACCCGTGCTTTTACAATTAGTGTTTTCTTTTGCTTTAGCATTGTGATCATCCATCAATGTATGAAATGAATCCAACTTTTACTTCATTTAGTTATATATATTGATTGTTGTGTTATTAACAAATGGTTTTTATCAATAGATTTTGTTGAGGCAATATATAATCCATCATTTCTAGCAATTACACATTGGAATTTGGAGAATGAAAATTAAAGATGATTAATCTAACATTCATATTATTTATTTATTTTTCTCCATTTTAAGCTTCCATTACTCATTTATTACTTGTTGTTATACTTTTTTTTTTTCTAGATATTTGATCATCCTTATAATTAACTTGGTTGCATTAAAAAAATCCTTAGTCTCATTCGGTCTTCTATTACTCGGAATTAATATTATTTACATACAACCTACTTTTATATCATTCTTTTTACACATTATTTTTTTTTAATTCACGATATCTCAGTGTCAATGGTACTTGAGAATGTTGAGATTGAAACAGGAATAGTTGTTGAAAAAGTTAAATAATTATTTATATATATATAATTTATTTTAAATATTATTTTGTAAAAATAATTAAAAAGTTAGTTATTGTTGCGGATTTATTAAGTGACCAATTAATCAAATTATTATTTAAATCAGTTAAATGTTATCTTGGGATTTTGTTGAGAACTTATTAGGTGAAAAGTAATTTTAAAATTTTTACATCAATCAAATAAGTAATAAAGTTATATTTGTTGTGGATTAATCAAGTAAATCTACAGAAATTTTTTAAACAAAGCCATGCGGAAAATTTCTGAAGCTATATATATACTTGCTTGCATACTATCAAAATATATCATCTCCTTATTGTACAATTCAAGTTCATTAATAACTTTATCATTTAACTATCTCCTATAAATTTATCAATCATTTTAAAGTAAGCCTTTATTAAAATCTTGCAGGATGATATTCTTGCACACATCACATTTAGCTAGCTCGTCACGATGCTTTTTTCAACAGTTTTTTATTTCATATGTTTTCATACTTATGCAAACAACCATATTCATTTTGATGATACTTCGCATTCCAATATCAATTATTTGGACAAACACAAATGCTATTTTCATTTGGTTTCACCAAGATCCCAATATATCTGCAGGCAGTGCTTGCATTCTTTCACTCCCATAAATTAGCATCTCGTCGCCTTGTTGAAGTGGATCATCAAATTTATCCAACATGATTTTCTATTGATGATCATATGTTCCAAAAAGATCTAGCTCGACCTAACAACATTGTGACCAAGGATGGTAGTGGCCAATTTAAAACGATTATTGCCGCTATTAACTCGTACCCTGAGAATCATCAAAGAAGATATATATGGTGATGGTCCTACAAACACAATTATCACTGAAAACAAGAACTTTTAGAATGGACTCAAAAAAGCTAACACAACCACATTTTGTAAGTTAATCATTAATTCTCATTATTTTATTAATCTATTTTCCTTAAAGTTAATAGAGAGTTCAAAGTTATCTGGATAACTATGTTAATTAGTCAAGGAGAAAGAATGAAAAATATTGAATAGAAGAGAGCAAAAAAAAATATTAAAAATCATGTACAATAGTTATGTTAATTAAGAAGAGAGCAAAAAAAAAATATAAGTTAATAAAGAGTTTATTCAAAAATTGCTTTTAAAAATTTAATGCAAAATTTAGGTAATTTTTATTTTGGTAGGGTGAACAAAAAATTAGTATAATAAGAAATTATCTAACTAATCTTATGTGAATTAATTTTTGGATATTTAAATATGCTCGCAGCCACCTTTGGTAAAGACTTCACTGCCATGTCAATTGCATTTGAGAATAAAGCAGACCCAAAAGGTCAACAAGCACTAGCACTTTTTGTTGAAGGTGATCAATCATTATTCTTCCAATGTGCATTTTTTGGTTATCAAGACACATTATATGTAAGCAGATGTCAATTCTATCGTAACTGTGAGATTTATGTAACCATTGATTTTATCTTCAGTCAATTCAGTACTACCTTGATCTAGAACTCCAAGATCTTGGTAAGGAAGCTAATTAAAGGACAATAAAACATTGTGGTGGCAGATGACTCATCCCAAAAGCACACGCACACTCGAATAGTTCTCCAAAACTGTTCCATCATGCTAGACATTGAACTATATCCTTATCGGTTTATAGTGAAGACTTACTTGACAAAACCTTGGAAGTCTTTTCAAGGACGGTCTTCATTAACAATTATTTCGATGATTTTATTCAACGAGATGTATATATGATCTGGAAATTTAATGAAACAAACACTGAAAACTGTTACTTCGCTAAGTTTGGAAATATTGGACCCGGTGCCAACGCTATATCAAGAGTTAAAGGGTAAAATATGTCATTACCAAAGATGAAATTGCTAGATTTGCTGCTCAATTGTGGCTTAATGCCAGCACTTGATTGTCTTTCACTGTCATGCCATACAATATTGGATTATAGGCTTAAACATTAATTAATTAGAAGGCTTATGATATTTTTTGTTTCATTTCAACTACAATAATTTGTATTTTTATTATAATCATAATTATTACAATAATTTGTATTTGATTATAACCATAATTATTATAAATAATATTGAGTAACAAATGGAATACTAAATTATCAAAGAAAAAAAATAATATATAATTAGTATTATTTTTATAGAGACTAAAACTTGAATCCATGCTATGCACAAATTAAAATTGCATATGAATTAATACAAAGTTGAGTTACATATATAATATATAACATAAGAATGTCCGAAAGTTCTTATTAAAAATATTAACTATTACTATATATTAGATTTGCACTCGTGTGATGCAAAGGCGTTTGATGTCATATTTGAATCATGGTGATTTTTGTGATGATAAGCTGAAATCTCTAGCATACTCCATCAGCTTGATATGTGTTCCTTATCAACGTGACTCATACCCCCTCTTTTAACCTCAAGTTATGGTATTCTATATTTAATACTACTCAATAATTTCTATATTTAGTATAATCATAAATTTTAATATGATAAAAACTATTATATATCTTTTTTTAAATTCAAATGGTCTAACTCAAAAACGAACTTTGTAGTTCAAAATAAAGATATTTTAAGATCAGTAATGCATATGAACTTATAAAATCAAATACTGCATTCCATAAAATCACATTAATTTGTAAAATTATAAAATGATGGAATTGTGGTTATTATTAAAAAACTATTAGTAATTTATTACTTATTTTATTTTCTCTTTCTCAAATTTTCTCTAATTGAAGCTCACATTTTTTTACAATTTATAAACTAAATAACTGATTTTAAATAATAAAGTCATAATAGTAACTCTCAACATATTCAAAATCCCTTGAATATCTGACTCACCATTGCTAAAATAGTATATAATTTTTTTAGTAGACAAATATATAAATCAGTAGTTATTTTAAATTTATCGAATTTAAATTCAAAATTTCTTTCTTAAAACTTAGTGGATGTTACTTAACCGTAAATAAATACTCACAAATTCTAAATTATATCCCATAGTACATGCATTCTTTCTCTATATTTCACACTTTCTTAACTAAAATTATAATTTAATGATTCATAACATTTAAGAGATCAACTACATGATAGGAACACCTATGGTCACATGCATGCTCACTCACTCTCTTGAAGCAAATTAAGCAAATTAAACTCATGTTTTTAACAAAAGGGCTGGAAGTACTCCAACCATTTTAATAGAAAATTTACTCATACTTTACTTACATTATGACCCAACTCTAAATCTAAATCACTAGAGTCTCATTCCTTAGAAAAAATATATATGGTTCATGAAGTATTAACTTTATAATAAGAATTTAGTTTTGTAATCTCAAGAAATCAGACTCAAATCTTCTTAGAGATGGTTGTAAAATAAATATTAGTTTAATTTTAATTAAAAAAAACTAAACTCTCCTTTCCCCAATTCAAAAAATTATAAAATATAATATTTTAAGTATTTTTTATAAACTTTAAAAATACATTTATCACACCTACTTAAATATTTATTTACAAATATTTAAACACATAAGTTTAAGATAAATAAGGTTTGTAAAAAAAAGTTTAACATAAATAATGTAATGATCATTATAATAATTAAATATAAAATAATAAAAACATACTATACATTGCGATTAGCTCATAACGAAGTCTATCACGTTTATAAATTTTTAATAACTACTTTATCTGTCTCAGAATATAAGTAAAAATGATGTGGCATTGTGACGTGGACAATTTTTATTGAATTAACACTGTCACATCGACAACTCTTTATTTTCTTTATCTATTTATTTATAATTAATTAGTTTTTTATTTAGTTTTATTTATATTCCATTTTAATTAAAATAAACGAAAAGGAAGAAAAAAAAAAAAGCTAAATCTGAACCCCAAATTCCCTGCACTTTCTTTTACGGCTACAACAACAGAGCCATGGATTTTTCACAGATTCATTCATTCATTGGCAACACTTGTTCACTCTCACTCACATGTTTTGGCACCGATGATGAAGGGTGAGAAGAAGTTAACAAGACAACATCGGAAGCTCTGAACTATCGATGTTGTTGCTTGAGCTGTAGAAGGAAGTATAGAGTAAGGGGACGGTGGTGATGGTTCTTTTATTGTAAAGGAACTATTTTTAATTTTTATTTTCTTACATTTAGACGGAAAAAGAACATGGTTATTTAAAAAGTAGAAAATTTTATAGGAATTCAAAGTAAAATATAAAAGACTAAAAATTTACATGATTTTTATAATGTTTTTTTTTGGATTAGATAAATGGTTAGATATTTTTAAATAAGATTTTTATAAACATGTAGATAATATTGTAAAAAGTTCCTCACAAAACATTAATTTAATCCAAATTCATATTTTGTTACTTTTATCTTAAATTTTTTATATTTAAAAATTTCATATTTAATTTATTTTAACTTAAATTTCTAAATTCATTAAGAGATTCTATTTTCCTCACCCCTTAATTAATTCTATTATGAAACTCATAGTCCCCAAAATATTTACCGTCAATGTTTCATCTCATAATATGTCTAATACACATTTTAGCTTGTAATCTTCAAAATTAGAAAAGAGACTCATAAGATTTTAAAATTGATATTAACAAATTCTGGTTTTTTCTTTTTGACAAATCATTAACAAGAAGTTAGATTTTCATTCATATTGTCTATTTTTCTTTAAATTAAAATCCACAAAAGCACATTAATTTATAAATCTGATAAAATAATTAACCTTTAAATGCTAGCCATTGATCTACAAAATGCAATAAAGTAGTGGAACTATAATTGTCAAAAAGAAACGTTGTTGAATTGGAATTACATGACTGGGTATCACGTATGAGTTGGAGTTTACTCGTATAAATCAAAATGTGCAAAATATTGTTCATTAGATTAACTTTTAAAATTTACAAAACTTACCTTATTGTACATTGTATTAGATATGTGTCTAATAGTCTATGGGCCATAATAAAGGTATAAAGCAATATACAACTAATTGACAAGGGTGATAAAGATTTTATCAAAGAAAGGAAATTGATAAAGACATAGGAAAGAGGTAGAAAAAATTAATGGAATGTTATTATTTTTTTAAAATTTATGATTAACTAAAGTGTTACTAATGATTATTATATTTTATAATTGTTTTAAAGATATTTAAATTTTATTCTTTCAAATTATAAAATTAAATTTTTATCTTTAACAAAAAAAATTAAACTTTTGTCTCATAAATAACAGTTTAAATATTATTAATTAATTAATCAACTCTCAAATATAAATCTACAACTTAACAAATATATAAAAAAGCTAAAGTATCAATATACATGAATCAATTATGAGAGTGATATAAATCAAAGAGAAAAACCATTTAGAAGGACAAGATTCATAACCTTAATAGCAAATATTGAACTCACTAGTTTATTGAAATGTTCAAGAGCATCTCATAAAAAAATCTCGTAATATGTTGCCATTGTTAAGAGATGGAATTTCAACCATTTCTTAATAACACAACAATCAATATGCATAACTAAATGAAGTAAAAGTTGGATTCATTTCATACATGGATGGATGATGGCAATGCTAAAAGAAAGCACGAATTGTAAAAGCATGGGTAGATAATAAGATTCTAACTTCACACTTAATACCAAAGCAATGAAAACCTCACACCTTTGGATGCACCTTCTTACTCTATAAATACACAAGCTTCCCTTCACAATTATCACAACTTCACTTCTCTCTATATCATATACATCACTTTTCTTACGATATAGCTACACACTTCTTCCTCCATATTTCTATAACCTTTCACACAAATAACTCTACTTCTCTAGAGTTCACTTCACATGCAAGATATTGATAGTTCACTTCACATGCAAGATATTGATAGCAATAGCTCACTCACCTTCTTCCTTTATATCATATACATATGCTTAATTTGCTCTATATATACACCACTTTTCTATTGATATACCTATACACTTCTTTCTTCCATATTTATATAACCTTTCATGTACTCCATCAATCTACAAGTCTCAAAAAATATATTCATTTATATTAAGACCAAACACTCCACCAAAAGACCTCTTGCTACATAAAAAGCTCTTGCTACATATAAAAATCTTTTGCTCAACTATGCTATACAATTTGTGTTGTTTATCATATAATTTTTGTTGTGTATTTTATAGTTTTAATATATCATCAACACTTATTCATTTCTTTTTATTTGAGAGACAAAGGAGGAAATACATATATAGTAGACTTTCAATTAACTAGAATAATTATTACTCATTATTTTTAAATAATTATGATAATATTATTAATTATCATTATTATTATTATTATTATTATTATTATTATATATT
>JBBPBR010000004.1:4337831-4350679 GCA_037974775.1 Cicer pinnatifidum
TTTTAGTTTTAAAAATAATAAATGTGAGAATAGTTTTAGTCTTTTAAAAAACAGTTTTTACGAAGCAGATCAAAACATTTTTTTGATTTGTAGATTTTTAAAAACAAAAATAGTTTTCAAAACTGTTAGGAGGGTTTAGCTTTGCTGTTTCTTTTGCCTTTTATTTAAGTTTAGTTATTTGTTGCTATTATTTATTGATTTATTTTATTTAAAAAACAAAACAGAGTCCATTTGATTTATTTACACTTGTTTCCTTGTATGTTTGTATTATAGCTTTATTTTTTATTTACACATTTGCCCTTGCCCTTGTGTGTATAGATTATATCAGATAGTCCAACTATTTTGTACTACTAACTAATATTTTTGTTGTGTCATTATTAGCTTGAAAATGGAAGGGATATCTTTTGTATATATTTTCCTTTTCCTTGTTAACATTATTTCACTATTGCTACATTGTCACGGAACATCCAAAGATGACGTAAAGGCAAATAATATTTTTAATCTCTCTTTATCAAATATCACGGTCTATATAATTACTTTTGTTCTTATTTATGATAAATGTCTTTTTTTAAACGTAGATTTACATTGTCTACACCGGTAAGACTATGGACGATGAAGTTTCATCATTGGCCTGTCATCAAAACATGCTACGGGAAGTTGCAAGCAGGTCGAGTCTATTGGATAAAAATACATAGAAAATATTTGAAAATTTTACTGCTTTAATAAAAAACAAAAACATAAATTGTATACTTGACTTAATTACTTACCGGTCTTTTCTATTCACAATTTCAGCAAACAAGAATCAAAGTCTATACTCAAGCACTATAAACGTAGTTTTAGTGGCTTTGTTGTAGACTTAACAGAGGAAGAAGCTAATAAAATGGCCGGTAATAAAGAAATTATATTTTTTTTATTGAAAAATTACCTATCTTTTTTACTTAAATATTTGAATATTTGTTAACCATTAAAATTGGTAATGTATTGCATGAAGGGGTTGTATCCATCTTTCCCAATGAACAAAAAGAAGTTCTCACAACAAAATCTTGGGACACCATCAATTTTTCAATAGATGTGGAGAGAGCACAACGAGAGAGTGACATTATTATTGGAGTAATGGATCATGGGATTTGGCTGGAGTCTTAGAGTTTCAATGATATAGGATTGAGCTCACCTCCTAGCAAATGGAAGGGAACATGCCAAGCTTTTGACTTCAATTGCAACAAGTAATATGTTATAAACTCATAATCAATTTTCCTAAAGTTGCAAAAAGATTTAATCACCACAATAAGTGGATATTGGTTGTTGAATGAAGTTATGACACATATTTTACCATCGTCAAAGTCATCCTGACGGACTTAGATCACAGCCTCAACAGATGGACACCCTCACCGCTCTTGAAAGCTTTACTCTCGACAATTTACAGTCATGTTGGGAAGGAGCTTGCCTTGCTCCCAACTTTCGATTAACACATACTGAATCCATGAAACGAACTGCACCTATGACTGAATGGGGTTCCCAAAGCTTTACTGCTCTATCTGATTAGCAAATTCGAGGTGATAATATATATTGTTAACACCTTGTTGAAAATTGCCCAAACCTTAAGTCCCTGCCAGACAAGTTTCCTTCTGCTTTTAAAAGCATGGTGTGACTCTCAGAGAAGGCAACGTGTGTCCAAGACTGCTCACACACTGTATAATTCAACCATCCTCCTTGCTTGCAGGTCATTAGTTTGATACCTATGGTTGCAGACATGGACAATATTAATTTCACCATCCACAGGGAATTATAATCTTTCCCAGAGAAGTTTCAAAAAGATCAGTGATGGTTAGATTTTTTGTTTCGAGCTTCACAAATCGGTTCAGCAGTTCATGATAAGATCTTACCTCAAATCTTGCTTCAAGTGCTGTCTTCAATGACATGGACAACTACGCTGTCTTCAAATATAAATCAACTTTCTGTAATGTCTTCTCTTCTTTCTTCATAGTTGAACAAACAACTTAGGTTGTTGGGGTTGCTCACACGAAATTAGACCAGCATGTTCTGTTCCATATCCATGATCATATATGACTACTGATTAATTTTAGATATATTGACTCATTTAACAAAAACTAAATATATGTAGTCACAGTTCATGATTGTAATTCAGTTTGCTGTTACAACTGCTTTTTAATAATATATATTCAGTGTCATCTCCCATTTATTTGTCTATACTACATTTTTGAAAGCATTGTAAATCTTCAATGTATCTTGTGTTCGAACTTTGACGTAAACTTCCTCACAAAATCTTAGAATACAATCGTTCCTTCCGAACTTCAACATTATACTTTGCACTGAATTTTAACCATGACATAAATTTGAGGTACATAGCAATATTCAATCCACAATTAAACGCTGCTATTTCAACAAAAAGGAAAATTGTTGAATGCAATTAGTTGAGTAGTCAACAAGCAACAAGGTCATGCATAGCCACATAGGTTCACCAGGCATTCCAGTAGCTTGCACAAAGAGTACTAATCAATTTTCAACTTCAACATTTTTAATTGGAAGAGGGACAACATAATATTTTCTTTATGCTAGTTATAAAATAATTGGTCATGAGAAGAATAAAATGATGTCATTGAAATCTATTCAAAACTAAATCTCAGCAAAACAAAAATCATTTAGAATAATCATTTCTTCATCTCCTTTGAAACGTACACCCACACACACTGCTCATTGCTTTTGAAATGTCTTGTATTTTGATACTGAATTGATACTTAACTTGCAGAGACCATTATAGCCATATTATGTGAATATTACAACTACTAGATACCACACTTAATATGGTTTTCAAAACAAAAAGCTGTCTTAGTTTGAACGATGACTTACAGTTACAAGAAAGCATTAAATGGAGGTGAAGAATTTGCAGAGGTTGCACGTACATATCCTATTCATAAATTAGAACCTATATCAGATGAAGACTGTTGGTCATTACTCTCCAAGCATGCATTTGGAGGTGAAGAATTTTGTGGCATTAAATGCCCCGACTTCGAAGCAATTGGTTTGAAGATTGCAAGAAAGTGTGGCGGATTGGCAATAGCTGCTAAAACACTCGGAGGAGGACTTTTACGTTCAAATGTAGATGCAAAGGAGTGGGCCACAATTCTAAACATTGATATTTGGAACTAACCAAATCATGATATTCTATCTGCTTTGCTTTTAAGCTATCAATATCTCCCCTCTCACTTGAAAAGGTGTTTTTCCTATTGATCAATTTTTCCAAAGGATTATCCACTTGATAGGAAGAAGTTGGTTTTGTTGTGGATGGCAGAAGTCTTCCTTGAGCATTCTCCAGGCCAAAAAACAGCAGAGGAAGTAGGTGATAACTACATTGTTGAATTGATTTCTAGATCCTTAATTCAAGAGTTAAATGACGATTATAGAAGTAAAAAATTTGTGATGCATGACCTTGTAAACGATTTAGCTATAGTTGTATCTGGAAAAAGTTGTGCTAGGCTTGAATGTGGTGGCAACGTGTCTAAAAATGTAGGTCATTTGTTATAGTAGTATCTTGAAGTCACTTGGTTTTTTTTTTGTGATAGACTTAAGTCATTGCAAAAAGACATTATGCCTTCCTCTCTAGAGACACTTAAAATTGGAAATTGTGAAAGACTTGAGTCATTGCCAGAAGACAGTCTCCCTAAATCTCTTAAGCTACTGACAATTATGAAATGCCCTGTGTTAGAAGCAAGGTATTAAAAGGCAGGAAAATTGGTCCACCATTGCTCACATTCCTGTCACAAAAATAAATGACAATGTGACAATATGAGCCATAAGAAGTGAAGAAAGAGATTCACTCACGTTACAGGTACTTTTTTCTTTTACTTCCTTAGTCAAGATTAATTTATCAATTGGACTTGTTCAATTTTGTGCAGAATCTTAAGAGATCTGTAATTCCTTCAAATTATATATTTTGTATCTTATAATTCATGCTCTTAATTGCAATCATCACATCACATGGAAGGATATACAACTTAATTCAAATTATATATTTTGTATCATATAATTCGTTCTTGCAGTAAGGAGCTATTAAAGATATTATAGAGAATAGGGCTATAAACCCACACGTGTAAAGCTGTTACTTAACAGCTGTAATTTCTAACTAACTGAAGCTTCTAGAATATTCTGTTAGAGTCTGTTAATTAGATTCAGTTAGTATAAGTTAGTTATTAGGTTAATCTTAATTCTATTAGATTCAGTTACAGTGATCTTCACCTATAAATAAAGATCACACCATTGTAATCATTTCAACTATTCAATCTATTAAAATCTGTTTCCGATTACTGAAGTTTTTCTCTCAATCTCTTCATTTTCTGTTTACTTTCTGTTATTCATATTTCTAACATGGTATCTTAGAGCTGTTTTTTCGATCATGTGCCTATTAACGGCTTATTCGAATCTCTTGTGGAATATAACAAATGCATTTATTCTACAAGATACACCAAATCCATTGATTCTACAGATGCTGCTGTTGTGGAATACAAGAATCAGGTACACTTTTGTACCCATATTGAGGTTTTTCAATATATGTGAAATATTTTTTGTTATTAAACTTATTAGTTTTGATTATTCAAGAATTTAAAATATATATATATATATCAACAGTTGTTATATGCAGCTGGAATGAGTACTTCAAGGATTGGTTTTTGACACAACACAATGGGGTACTTTAACTCATCATTAATGTAGCTATGTTAGCACAAAATGGGGTTGTTTCATCAATGTTTCTTATAGACAGACAATATATTTGCATTTGGTATATGTTAGCACAAAATGCACTATCAATCTGTTAGATTACACACACCATATAGTGTGAGTTACTTCACATTGCCTCTTTTCTTTTTCTGTTGTCTGCTTCACTACCACTTACAAATGCTTATTTTTGTGACTATAGACAGTTGTTGGGTAAGGACCTCACAGTTTCAGCCTGAAGGAATTGGAAATTTGAAAGAAGCAACTAAATGAACAGTTATTGTATATCCATGAGATAAAGGTTCTTCACATTATATCTAACCTTTATTCATTTTCTATAATTTTTATTAGTAGAATATAACTAATGGTTTCTGTTTAAAAACCAGTGTCAGTCCTATAACCCTTAACATTTGATATTTCAGGAGAAATTGCCCTTGGAACAACTAGAATGATTTAGTGTATATTGGGATCAGATGTTAACATGCAAGGTTTGATGAAATTGGAATAATGGAATTCACAAAGGTGAATTTACTAGAAAAGTTTATGTAGTGAAGAATATGTGTGATAATGGTTTATTTTATAGGTTTGAGTATTTGTTAATAAGATATCAATTTCCATTTCCATTTAGTGAATATTTGTTAGTTCGTGCTGGAAAGGAAATCTGTGAATTGTGATCATACTATATCTTGGTCTTTATATGGATGTTTAGTTTCTCAATATGGAAGATATGTTTTCTGAAATAGGTAGAGAGTAGGTCAATAACTCAAGGAAGAAAAAGAGAACTTCATATTTGTTAATTATGAAATGCAGCAGAATGACCAGATCAACATGATCCTTATACATTCATGAGTATTGACTATTTATTGAAATTTATAACTTTGCACTATGTTTTCCTCCTTTATTGTTATTAATATTGATAATTTGCTTATTCTTAATACCTTTTTGTAGAAGTTTTCATAAAAAAGAGCAAATTTAACGAACTCTGGATATTTTACTGTACACTCTGGTCCCAACAAGACAAACATAAATTCATTTATACTTTTAAATGCAGTGATGATATTCTGCGTTTCATATTAGGCTTGGATGAGTATTTCTCATTTTACTATGCCTACTTTATGATGTATTATTTGGGCTTTATCAAAAAGACAAATGGAGAAAATGGAATAATATAAGAAAGGGGGGAATGTTTGTCGATGAAGACAAGTCATTTTAGTTCCTATGATTGAGCAATTGACATGTTCCAGATGGACGTCTAATGATCACATCGGCAGTTGGAACGACATCAACTCACAAAAGCACAAAGTAGAATAATGTTTTAAAAATTTGTGTAGTTTATTATTTTGGAATTATAGTAATCTCAAAGACTTTACAAAGTCAAGGGACAAATTTAGTTGTTTATTCATTTTGTATTTTTCATTGAGATCAAGATTTTCAACAAGACACTTAACAGAAATGCCATCAAGTAATACGATGTTTGGTTCCAGATATTCACAAAAGGATGAATATGAGAAATGTTTTATAGAGCTGAGGATTAAAATATTATCTTAAATAATGGTCCAAGAGTATCTGGTGCTCTCATATGATAAACTACTAAAGTAGTCTCTGAATTTGCGAGGTGCTCTTAATTTATAGTCCTTTAATATATAAATATTACTAACTTAAATTTGTTACTCTAACTTGATTTTTTTTTTTTATATGAAATGTGAGTCTTTGACGTGTATATATTATTTTCCTTTTCTTCTTTTATCTGTAAATACTATTAGAATTTTTTTATTATCCTATCTAATACAATATTTGCAACATTGAAACTGACTTCTCTGTAGTTGATATATATTTTGACCGTGATTGATTTTTATGAATTATTGTTAAACAATAATTAATTGATGAATATGTATTGAATTTTAATTTTGAATAGACCACGATAGAACAATTCATTCATTCTATTGCGATGAATGAAATGTCTCTCTTCGGGCATTTACTTATTTAATTATTCCTTTATTGGATGGTTAACTATGGCTGAAAACTTAAATCGGAAAAAGGGTACTTTACTCTCACATTATCCTTCAGTCAATCCTTTATCTCACAGACACAATTCTTTATTTATTTTATATATATGAATACTTTCAAAACAGCTATACCTACGGTACTTGTTGGTACTCTCTTTTACCTTATTATTTTTGTTGAAAGTGAAATATGTAGTTTTCTCTTGTATTAATATAATGACATAGCATATATTATGATAATATTTATGTATTTGAATTTCATTGTTGTAACACATTTTTTTACTTTTTAAATTTTTATTATGATATTTTATTATGAATTGATCAATTTAATGATATAAAAAAAACTCATGCTTTTATTGATGTACTTTTACCTTGATTTTTTAAAATTTTTTTATTTTGTAATCATATTTTGTAACCGGTACTATACCCTTAACTGTGTATCATATTTATTTCTATTATAATCAAACTCTTCCTTCATTCTTGACATTGATGAGCCATCAAGTTCCAACTCATTTAAAAAATTTCTAACAAAAATTTGATGCAACATGCATGTTAATATAACATATGTTCTTTCTTGAAATGGGCTACATAAAGTAACACAATAAAGAACTCTTAACAAAATTGAATATATACAATCAGTATATTCTTGGAAATCCTATGATAAAATTCATATTCATATTTGAGACGTTTGTTCACCTCAGTTAACTTGACTTTGATGCTGCTATGGTGCCATACACACTACATGTAAGGCAATATTCACATATTCCATAAAGTCCACTTTTTAAAAAAAAAAAAACTTTCTAAAAAGTTTTTTTTTTAAATTTATATAAATAAAATATAATAAAATATGGCTGGTGTCATGAGAAAGTAATTGATTTTTGAAATATTCCTTGGCCAGGAGCAAGTATTGCCAATGGGTCATAAATAGATTTTCTTTGCAATAAAATCTCCCATTTAGAACCATAATGTTTCTCCCATTCTTCTTGTGTAGTATAGTGAGGCAAATATTGCTTTACTCCAAGATGGGCTCTTTCACAATATTCTAAAATTCTTTTGTTTTGACTTAAAATGTATTCAAGTCCATTACATCCATTGGATGAAGGGACTGCAGATGCAAGAAAGGCCACTAAATAGAAAATATCTTCATTTGGAATAGCAACAGATGTTCTGTTGTCCCACCTGCAAATAACATAATATTTTAAATTATTATTTGATTAAATATTTGTACCATAATTATAGTTACTATGAATTGTAAGATACTAGATTAACATCTTTAAAAATATGAAAATTTTAAAGTAAAAACAAGTAATATATGGAAAAATATATATAAATTGATATTGATGTTCATCGTTTTCTTAATCGTCACTTTTGAGACAAGTTATATATAGTAATTTTAGATTGAAAAGTAGTTAATTTTATCTTATAATAATAAGAAACAAAATTGAGACAAGTTTTGTGAAGCTTACTTTGATTTATGTACTGGATAGATAAGGACAGGTCCATTGCTTGTTTCTTTAACAATATGGCCAAACACAACTTCTGCAAAATTGTGTATTTTGCTTTTTGGTATTAAAAGATTGAGCCATGGATGTGGAACATCCCACAAACCTTTTGAACGCAATTTCACTTCTGAGATATGCACTCTGTCTAAAAAGTCAACATATGTGACTTCTGTTTGAAAAAGTGTTGATGGAATATAGTTCAAGTGGGACAAGTGTTTCTCAACATCCTGCATTAAAAAAAAAGTAACGTAGTGATTAGTTAAAGATAGTTAAATTAATTTTATATAGTTTGTCTAACAATTAATTGATTATGTAGGGTAGTTTAGTGCACTAGGCCCCCATCAGACGGTGGAAAATGGATGTTAATGTGATTAAAATAATTGGTTGAGATTGTTTATAATTAATTTATTGAATATGTAATTCAAGATACAGTTTTAACATTTCTTACTTCAACCTTACTGTTGTAGAGTAAACATTCATTTTAGTTCTTGAATGTGTTATATTCTGTCATTATATTCTTCAAATATATCAAAATTACAAAAACATTATTGTATGTGTCTTTTTTTAGTGAGTTTGATCCTAAACAACGAGAGATATTTTTGAAATTTCAAACATTCAGATATTATAGTGACATTATCTCATACATTCAGGTACCAAAATGATGATTTATTCACGGTTGCTTAAGACTCACCCTCTTAACAATTAATTGATTATGACTTTGTATAAAATCAATGTTTAAGTTGAGTCATTTCTCTCTAACCTGATTTACTGCAAAGGTTTCTTGATGATTGAAGTATTTGGCCAATTCAAGGCAGAAAAGGGTTCTTCCATCTGATTTGAACTTGCTAGCTTGAACTGGGTCTTGTGGATTGAAAGATGATCTCCAATTATTCAACAAACCAGTTCTGTTTTTTATCACAAATCCTTCAATGTAATCAAAACCTTTTTCAGCAAATATTAGTTTTTCTTGGTCTCTTGTGAATGCTGTGAAATCTGCATATAGCACTCTAATCCATTTTACCTATTCAAAACAATGGAAAGCTATGAAGCACACGGACAATACACTGACACGTTGACATCGGTAACAATTTTGTCAGACACTTGAGACACAATCAAAGTTGTTGGTGCTAAAAAGATGAAAAGTTAATTTTGTGATCAAAATTAAAACCTAGAAAATCACTTATGAAAATTAAAGGACTATGCATTATTACCATAGTTGGTGCTGGCTCTAGTAAGATTCTTGCTTTTGTTATAATACCAAATTGTCCTAGTCCTCCAAGTACACTGTAAAAGAGTTCAACATTCTCCTCTTTAGAACAGTTTACCACTTCTCCTGTGCCTGCATTCATTCATTGACAATTTATTTTTCAATCATCCAAAATAAAGCATTTTGTTTTGTTGGAAAAAATTATTTTAGGCCTATTATTTGTTGTTATTTTCTTGTATGCTCAAAATAAACATTGAAAACTGGAATGCTCAAAATAAACCCTGAAAATTGGAGGTTTAGGACGAAAAATAAGTCCAAAGTAAAGTCACATAAGTTAACAAGTTTTATTAAAAAAAAAAAAATTGGAACTGCAACTAAGCTTAAAGATCGTGATATATGATGTAATTTTTACGGAAAACGAGTAAAATAGTTCACACAATGCCCCGAGGGTAGCTCTATAAAAAGCGGACCCAAGGGGCAGTGAAGTGTGAAACTTGACCCAAAGAGTTAGCCAAAAATGGGTGAACGAACGGGAAAGAACAACAAACAAGGGAGCACCCCTTAACTACGCGGTCTCGGGGTGTGCCCAAACGGTGTAGCACTCCAGGCCAACTCGTCGAGGGTAGCTAGAGTCAGAGCTACATATATGATTAAGATTACATCAGCTGCATTTAACTGTAATTCTTAATAATATCAGGAATTATGACGCGACTAAGATTTTCAACTAAGATTTTAGAGTTATAAATTAAAATGTCAGTTTCAAGTGAAATATAAGTTCAGAAGAGACAACAACATTTTCTCAGCCACATATTTTTTTCACAAAAAAAATAATTTTATTTTTCTCATTGTCATCAAATTTACCAACCTGTAACAATCTCCATCTTCAGAACATTACTTATCTGTGGACCATGCCTAAAAGCCTGACCACTAACACCAGCATTAGATAAAGTTCCACCAACTGTCAGATGTAAATAGTCTGTCCAAGATCTTGGTGCCAAACCATACTTCAATGTCTCATGCAAAATCTTTATCCACAATTCACCTCCTGACACATCCACATAAGCAAATTCTCCACCAGCATACACTTTCATTTCATCAACCTTATTCAATGATTCCATGTTGATCACAACTCCTCCATGAGCTTGTGCTTGTCCTTGAAGTGAATGACCATGTCCTCTAGCTGCAACAGTTAGCTGAGAATTTGGACCTAAATTCCATACATGCTTTATAGTAACTGAAATATCAGAAACTGATTTTGGATGAAGTACTGTCATTGGAAAAGATTGGTACCTATTACCAAAATCTCTTGCTGCTTTTTTAAGATCAAATTCATCAAAACTAAAGTGTCCTTCTAATGGAAGTGATTTTAAAGAAGAAGGGATACTTGAAATACAGAAATTAAGTCTTATGGTAATACAACTTAGAAATAAAATCATGAAGCCTTTGATGAACATAATGTTGTATTGTTTCACAAGGCTAAATGATGGATATCTAATTTTTTTTATGGAAGATATGTTGTTGGTAGTTAAAGGGTGAAGAAGCTTAAAGTTAAGCATGGTGAAAGAGTAAGAGGGTTGAAGCTAGAATTTAAAGAAGTTTTTATAAGTGGTTGATTCAATTCAACCCTTTTGAGTTATGAGAATCAATAGAAAGATTGATAAGAGAAGTAGAAGTAGAAGACATCATACTTATACAAAGATGAAAAGGAAAAGTGACAAAAAAGAAGAGATTTTACAAATCTCACTTTTTCCAAATAGTTGCAACCACAATCCAATCTTTTCCATCATTCCATCAAGGACAGATAAACAAACATGTTTCAAATTTTTATTGATTTGCTCATAACCCAATTTAAGTAACTTCTATTTTTCCAAAATTAGAAGGAAAAAAAAATAGTCTTTGGTTTTGCTACTGTTTACATTTTATGTCTTTTTAAGGGTAGGTCATAGATGTATCATATATGCCCCATGCTCCTGTCTAAGTCAAGTATGTTGAGGTGATGATGGCATGGTGTTGATTCCATTTCCATTGCTGTAGCTAGGAATGTGAAAATCTTGTATATTTCTGAAATTGAATTGTATGAGAAGGACTTGTGAGATTGTACAAATACATTCAAGTAGGGAGAGATGACATTGGTAGGGTCAATGTTGGTCCATGTGACATGTGAAGTTTTTATTCATTTATGATGGTTATGGTGGTCATGTATGGAAAGGACTATATATAGGGACCTCTTCTTGGGGCCACTTTTTTGCATGTCAAGTCAAGGTATTGGAAGAAGAACAAACGGAAACAATGATACTTACATATTTGATGCAATGATGCACTACCACACCGTTGCACCACTAATGTTGTTTAAAATCTTATGGTACTTAACTATTGTCATGTTTTATGGGACATAGATTAGATTGTCTACAATCACAATTTTGTCCAGTTACGTAGTAAAACTACTCACAACTATTTATTTAAGATTGGATGACTTGCATCGTAAAATAGACAAATGAATTTTAATCATCAAAATATTATCACGGTCGAGATTTTACAATAGTCACTTTTTGATAATAGAGAATTCATATCCATATTTTTATGATTCTCTTAGATTGAAGAATAACAATATAATGACAAAAGCATAATGGAACAACAATACATAAGAGAAATAATGATTTTAGTCTATACCAAATAGTCTTATTGCACAAACTATATTCTCATAATATATATCTTTTATACAAATCAATGTGAGATTAATCATTAAATTTCAATAAATTTCATAATTCAATTCATATTCACTTAAATAAATAAGACAAAAAATAGACTCGTATAATTTAACCACTCCCCCACAAAATTAAAGATATTCTGTTCTTACCTTTTGTTTAGGTTCATTATTGTGATACCTTACTTTTTTGTTTATAATCTTTATTCATTGCAACTTGCATGTTGAATTTTGGGTTCAATACTTGTAGGTGATAGAGTAGCTAGCATTTTACCCCTTTCCCTCTATAACGGCCTTTAACATTTGTCACTTCATTTGATTTGATAGCATACATTTATGTTGGAATTCCCTCCTAATTAATGAGTAAGTAAAAATTGATAATTGGCATACTAAGGGATGCAACCCTTGAATTGGAAAACCTAGCTTGTTTTCTTTAGGAAACATATCACCAATAGGTAATAAGTTATAGGTAGCAGCATATATGTCTTATTGTTTGACAATAAAACATAAACATGATAATTGATAGTGTTTTGTCTATGTGATTTTTCTCGTTAAATAAGTTAGATTACTATTTTTGTCAAGTCATATATTTCTTTGACCGGTTGTCAACTCATATATATTTAAGAACTATTTAAATATTTTCATTTTCTATAAATTTCATATTTTATTTTTGAGTTAGATATATTTTTAATTTTTATAAA